>JBBBDQ010001527.1:2935000-3097500 GCA_037127315.1 Ascarosepion bandense | reverse complement strand
TTTTTTAATCATTTCACTCAAAGCAAAGCCACTGGTGTGCTGGCGGCAACATAAGAGGAGAGCGAAGAGGAACCGGTTAAAAGAGGTGTCAGAGAATGGACAAGAGAAGGATGGAAATGCTGGTGTGAAGAGAGTTGCTTGAGAGCAGAAAGAAAAAGGGACAAAAACAAGATTCAAACGGTGTTAGTAAAGTATAAGAGAAGTATGGGAGTCAAGGGAATAAGAGATGGTAATTGATGTTGCATTTAAACTCCTAGAGATTGTAACTGTCAGAGAAGCAAGTATACGGAAGGGGAGTCCACAGGCGGGGAGAGCGAGAAAAAGCTGTTAGATTAGAAGCGGGGGCTGCATTTGGTTGTTTTGACTGTAAAAGGGTGTGACCTTGTTGTCAGTCTGTTTGCTTGAGTAAATTCTTGTAGCAGTGGCACCAGGGAGCTAAGCTCGTCGGAGCAGAAACCATGGAAATATTTGTCGAAGAGACAGAGGCTGGAGGCGAGCTGCCGAATCGGGATAGATTACATTACAGATTTTCTTCTGGATTCTGTCAAGATGAATAGCAGGGGCAGATAACCAGATATGATAACAGTATTCAATGCATAGTCGGATGGTTGATTTATATATATGCAAGAGGGACTCAGGCAAGAAAACTTTCTGATCCGACACAGTAACCCAGTTTTCTTAGTAGTAGATTTAGCAATTGATTAAATGTAGCCGTTCTACTAAAGGTCGGCTGAGAGAATGAAAGATAGATAGATAGATAGATAGATAGATAGATAGATAGATAGATAGATAGATAGATCATGTGCTTTCGCCTCTCACTTCTAAGCTCGGTTAGCTATCTCTTCTTCCTCTACCGCTCCCCTCCTCCTCTGACTGTACGGTACTTGATTGCATCTCTACTAATATCGACAGGGCCATTTCTACTCACCCATCTGCCCATATATTTGTATTTGGCGATTTTAACGCCCACCACACCAAGTGGCTTGAAAACTCAGCCACCGACCTTGCTGGGATCCGCACCATGCAGTTTTCAATAGCCCAAGCTCTAACGCAAGTGGTGGACTTCCCCACGCGTTTCTCTAAAAACCCTAACGGAAGGGACTCTTTACTCGACCTTTGCTTTACCTCCATCCCAGACTCCTGCATTACCAGGCAACTCTGCCCCCTCGGAAACTCTGACCACGCCGTAGTCTCTGTAAACATATCAATCTGCACTAACTCTACCCAAGAAAACCAGACCAGCAGAATATCATACTGCTACCAAAGAGCCGACTGGGACTCGTTCAGGGACTTCCTCTGCGACGTCCCCTGGAACAACGACTTCGATCTTCCTGTCGAAGACTGTGCCTCCGAAGTCTCCTCTTGGGTTAAGGCTGGCATCGATGCTTTTATCCCGGCCAGGAAATTCCAACTAAAACCAAATTCGTCCCCCTGGTTCTCACCCGCTTGCTCGGCCGCCATTGCCCACCGGAACCATTTCTTCCGGCTCTATCGAAGCTGCTCGTCGAACCAAAACAGGCGCCTTTTCACCTCAGCACGGAACAAGTGTAAAAAAGTACTGAACGAAGCCAAGAGGGCGTTTGCTACCAGAATTAGGCAACGTATAGCATCCTCTAAGTTTGGTTCCAAAGATTACTGGCGTCTCTGCAAAAGCGTGCTCAGCAGGAACAAGACTTCAATACCCCCACTAATCAATGAATTTGAAGTTCTCACCTCCCCAGCCGACAAGGCTGAATGCTTTGCCCGTAGATTCTCAACCAATTCGACACTGGACTCGTTAGGAATACCTACACCAGACTTCCCACCCAGAACTAAGGCTCAACTAAATAACGTCCATATTACACCTTCGCTGGTCGCCTAGATAATTGCACAACTTGACCCACACAAAGCGAGCGGCGGAGACGGAATCCCAGTCATAGTACTGAAGAAATGTGCCCCAGAACTCTCCTCTGTCCTCTCTAAACTCTATAACCTCTGCCTATCTGCTTCCTGCTTTCCTACCTGTTGGTAGTCCTCCTGCGTAGTTCCTGGCGAACCCTCAGACCCCGTCAATTACCGTCCTATTAGTCTCCTTCCAATCTTTGGCAAAGTTTTCGAAGCCATTATCAACGCCGAGGTGATTCAGCATCTCATGGCCAACGGGCTTCTCTCTGACAAACAGTAAGGGTTTCGCTTCACCAGGTCTACTGCTGATATGCTAACGACCATTACCGAGTGCATATACCGGGCACTCGACAAGAATGGTGAAGCCCGAACCGTTGCCTTGGATATCTCCAAAGCATTCGACAGGGTCTGTCATGCTGGCCTCTTGTGCAAACTGCGGAGCTATGGGATAACTGGGCATCTGTTTGACCTCATCCAGTCTTTCCTCTCTAACCGCACATTGAAGGTGGTATTAAATGGGCATGCCTCCCAAAACTACCATACGAACGCGGGCGTCCCTCAAGGTTCTATCCTAGGTCTCACGCTCTTTCTGATCTACATTAATGATCTTCCCGACACCATTAGATCCCAAGTTGGCATGTATGCCGACGACACAACAATCTACTCTCGCATCGATCAGAAACCAGGTCTGGACGACAAAGTGAACCTCGCTGCCGTACTTGAAAGGGACATCCAATCCGTAGTGGCCTGGGGTAGGAAATGGCTGGTAAATTTCAATGCCTCTAAAACAAAGCTGTTATCAACTAACCACCATAGACAATCGCATCTACCTCCCATTAGCATGGGACAGGCTAGCCTCCCAGAGAGTAAAATACTACGCCTCCTTGGCCTTACACTTTCGGCGGACCTGAAATGGAATGACTATATTAAATCCATTGCCAAATCTGCTGCTATGAAAGTCGGCTCCCTGTGCATGGCCCGGAAGTTTTTCTCACCTGAATCTATTCTGCACATATACAAATCTACCACCCGCCCGTGTATTGAATATTGCTGCCATATCTGGTCGGGTGCCACTGCTGCTCTCCTTGGGGTTCTTGACAAAATACAAAGGAGGATCTGTAACGTGGTTGATACTGACTTGGCAGACCGGCTGCAGCCGCTCTCTCACCGGCGTGATGTGGCTTCCCTGTGCCTCTTCTACAAGTACTTTCATGGCTTCTGCTCCGATGAGTTTAGATCACTGGTGCCGCCTAAGCACGAATTTACACGAGATACTAGATTAGCAACTAGGTCCCACCCTTTTACAGTTAAACAAATAAGATGTAAGCGTAAATTCTACTCCAACAGCTTCTTTTCTCGCGCTTCCCGCCTGTGGAACTCCCTTCCACAAGTCTGCTTTCCCGACAGTTACAATCTCCAAGTGTTTAAATGTAGGGTCAATAGACACCTCCTATCACACTAACTCCCAACTATTCTCAGAACACTCTCATCTACCCAACCCACATTCTCGGTATCCTTACCCGCCTATCACCCACCCTCTGACATTTCCTATATTTAATCATCCTTTCTCCACTCTACGTAGCCCTCTGCGCAGTAGTGGCAGTGACATGCCTTGCTCGGGGTGAAACGCTTATAAAAAAAAAAAAAAAATATATATATATATAGATAGATAGATAGATAGATAGATAGATATGAGCAGGCATATATATGATAAACAGATTTGAATGTTTAGAAGAGATCTAGATAGATAAAATAGATAAATATATAGATAGATATTACAAGGACTAGCTATATATGAACATAAATAGTTGGAAATGAATAAATGCAAAAATATTTAAATTTCTAGCTGGAAAGGAAAATAAGCATAAATATAATACAATAGATATGTAAAGAGAAATGAATGCGACTGATATGAACAGAACTTTACAGCTCGATAGAAAGAAAGAAATACTTTCGCGAAAAGTACATGTGTTTGCATGTGATATTTAAATTCTGTGTAACGCACGAGATTATATTTTTTTCGTGATTTGTGCGAAGTCTCTTTCGTGCAACTGAAAAATAAATATATTATTAAGTATCTCCGTACACCTATCTGAGCGTGTTTGCGCACCTTTTGTGCATCTGTACATTATTCTTAGATGTGCACGAATGCATCTTACTTTTAGCGTTCGGAAAAGCTCTGTAAATAATAAAAGCGCACTTGCCGTCACGCATGGGCGCAAGTGTCAGTTTTACAAAAAAATAAACATTGATGTTTTTCATTTACACACAATAAAGTCTCGCCTTCTTCTACATATATGAATACAAGGTTTTCGTTCTTCTTTTATGTGCCGTGTCCCTTCAGGACATAGGCGATCATGGACCTCCACTTACCCCTATTCTTTGCGGCTCTTAACACTTTCTCTCTTGGTATCTCTCTAAACCCTGCTCCACCATCTACTTGCTCAAACCCACCAAGTATGATTCATTGCATTCACTTATGCACAAATACCCCTGGAAAAGATATTAATCAGCCTCTTCCCTCCAATTATGGGTTAAATAATAGAACAGATTGGGTTCTATAGCCTTGGTCGGTAACCAGTCTACTGCAGAAAGTAATAGCAACCTACTGCCGGGATATTCTGCCAAGTCAGTCATGTCTCATGTCAGTCATGTTGCTTTCTCTTGTCCCTCTTTCCGTTCGGTGAGTATTAGATTCTCCAAGCCCTCCTTCCTCATTACGTGTCTCAGAAACTTCAGCTGTCTCCTCCTGATGTTAAGTATAAGATTTCTTTTTGCATCTTCTCCAAAACCATTGGGTTGCTTGCATGTTCGGTCCATGTATCCTCAGCATCCTTCTGTAGAACCATATTTTTGTTACTTTGACTGTATCAGTGAGAAGATTGTCCAGCATTCGCATCTATATAGGAGAACATATTACTAAACTTAACTAAGTTTGGCACATAATTACATATTAACAATGTTACTTTATTTACAGTCGGACTACTATCACCATTGTTGTAAACTATAAGTTGTTAAAGTATTCACTAGTATTTTTATAGTAGTTTCGTCTTCAAGGTTAGAATATGCTTAGCTGCCAACTATATCAGGTGGTATTTATAAAGTAGAAATTTACATATGAATACAACCTCCTCCATTTTCACAATGTGCATTGGGTTACTATCCGAATATTTCGACTCTTGTGCACTTCGACCTTTTTTAAGTGGGTATGCCAATTAAATAACTGGAGACTTGATTCTTCTTAACATTGTATTCACTCCAGTATTTTGCCATTTACTTTCATGGAACGGCCTCGATGCCTAGATATCGTCTGCGATGTGTGAGAGACTACTCGAGACTGTCTTGAAGTATTGTTTTAATATTAATGTCTCCAGAATTTTTTTTTCTCATGCTTACAATACCGCATGTCGATTTGAGTTACGTACTTCTGTATTCAGTAACTGCGACCGATCCCAGTTCAGCCATCAGGGGCATTTAGCTTCCTTGTTGTTTGGTACGAATTTGAGGCAAGCCCGTTCCCTTACAATACTCGAGTTGATCTGGGTAACTTTTTAGGGAATTTAAAACTAAACAATTTGTTTAATTTTTGAGGGTAGACTATTCTCAATTCGTAGAGGCATACATACCATATGAGAAGCATTGAGAAAGAAAGAAAGAAAGAAAGAAAGAAAGAAAGAAAGAAAGAAAGAAACGGGGCGGCAGTAGAAACCAATCTTGACATCAAGTTTGCTTCTTCAGCAGCGGACGAGTAAATAAGAGCATTATGTTAAAGGCTCAAAATTATAGCGACAGTACAGTCTCAGGGGATATCAGCCTTGAAGATTTAAACGTTAGTTCATCGATTTGGTGGACTAGTAATTGGACCGGGTATTGAGACCTAGGCACAATGATAACAATACAAGTAATAACTTAGCAGTACGAAGAAAAAAAAAAGACGACCTATCTACAGACAGGATGGCGGTAACGATAATAATCTGTTCATGCTCGGATAAACATAAATATATACTGATAATTTGGCTAAACCCAATTTTATTTTGAAAACATCACTTAAGAAAATATGAAAGAATACGAATATGTACCCAGGATAAAAAATTAATTGAAAGCGAACACATATCTGAAGGCTTTATATTACAGGCAACTTCATATATATAATTATAAAACTTGGCTACATAGACGTGGTGCAGTGTTTAGCAAGTTTGTCTCACTGGAACAATTAAGAATCAAGTAGTGATTTCGATCCTCGCTGGATGCCTTTCAGTCTTGTGACACGTGTAAGCTACGCTTAGAAAATCAATATCATTTTTTTAAATCGTTTCACCCCAAGCAAAGCGGTAACGCCATTGATGCGCAGGGGGCTACATAAGAGTAAAACATTAGACAGGAGAAGAGTAAAGAGAAAGACGAACTAGTTACAGGGAGTGTCAGAAAAATGGCAAGATAAGGATGGGAATACAGGTGTGATGACAGTCGCAACGGTAGAGAAAAAAGAAAAGATATACAGGTTGTTGTAGAAAGAACTAGAGTCAAGTGGATAAGAGATGGGTATTGACATTGCATTTAAATTCCTGGAGATTGTAGCCGTCAGGAAAGCAAGAATATGGAAGGGAGTTCCATAGACTGGAAGTGCGAGAAAAAAGCTGATGAAGTAGAATTGTCGTCTGCATTTCTTTGATCAAACTGTGAATGGGTGGGAGCCAGTTGCCAATCTGGTTGCACGAGTAAACCCCTGTGGCAGGGGCACCAGTGACTTAAGTTCGTCGGAGCAGAAGCCATGAAAATATTTATAGAACAGAGTGAAGCCACATCCCAGCGGTGAGAAAGTGGCTGGAGTCCAGACGCCAAGTCGGTACCTAACACATTACGACACTTTTGATGAACAGAAGCGGCGCCTGACCAATATATGACAGCAGTATTCTATGCACGGTCGGATGGTTGATTTGTATATGTACAAGATGGATTCAGGCGGAAAACTCCTGGCCCGATACAGTGACCCAATATCACTAAGTTTCCTAGATTTATGGAATAAGAATTATATATATATATATATATATATATATATATATATATATATATATATATTAAACCCAAAAGGACGATCAGATAGGTAAATCCCAAAAACCCTGTCCTAAATAATATTAATTTAATTAATATTAAAATTGATCAAAGTGAAGTGCTCGATGCAAATATTATATTCTATTTACAGAGTCAAATATGAAAAATAAAACAAAGATTTCGATATTTAAATCCATTGACTAGCCATTTCTACGATAAAATCCTCGCTTCTTCAGTAACGGCAAAACGAAAATTTTATTTACTCAAATTCGAATATATTAAAAGATTTTATACCGGCAAAAGTCCAAAAAATCCTCCATCTACAGGAAAATAAAATGGGGTGGGATTAACAATTTTTGAATTTAAGGAAGTGAAAAGGGGAAAGCAGACAGATACCTATGTCTCATATGAGAAGACATACCTCTCCTCCATACCTGATTCAAGAATTTAAAAGTTCAATTTAGCCATGTCAGAAGAATAGAAGTGGTAGGGGGAACGAAAAAACAAAAGAAAAAAGGAAAAAAGGGGTGGTTGACTGGGAAGTAAGCTAAGAAAAAATTATTCCCATAGAAACAAAAGAAAACTGCTAACATCAATGTTGAAAAAACATTGAAAAATTTACCTAAGAGATATTAGTTTAAATAAATAATGACTGGGATACATTTTATAAAAAATTGGATATAAATTTAGATATAAATCTTAAATTTAAAATTCAAAATATTAACTTCAATGGTAGATCTGAAAAAAATTCATTACTACAAATATACACACACACATACACACACACATACACACGCAAACACACACATACAGGCACACACACACACACACATTCCCGAACATAATTTACTTAAATATCTTCAGGATATTCGCAATTCACGAGCTAAATTTAATTTTAATTATTTTTAAATTTAAGAAACTAAATTTAAGGCGGCTTAGTACGAAAGGGACCGAATTGTTATGTATATTTACTGTAAGGGATCTACTGAAAATTAACCAAAATTAATCTTTTTCTGTAATAGGTAATATAGATTTAGCATTAAAAATAAAATAATATAAATATACTTATACAATTATAACAAGTCGCAGGGAAGTTATATGAGTAACAGAGTCATAGAAAAACAAAATGGAAATAAGAATCGTCGCAAAAACAAAACAAGATATTATAAGAGTGCAGGAAAAATGAGGGCTAAAGAGTTAGTCTACAGGTTCTTACATATTAAACAGTAGCTATTTAGATAGGAAAAGTAAGAAGAAAGGTATCTATAAGGCTGGGATTAGTATTTAGTAGTGGCGTCTAAATTTGTTAGCTAGAATAAAACAACTTTTAATTTACTAAATTCATCGATTAAATTCAAAACTTAAATCTTAAGTTTTAAAATTCACAAATTTCGACTTATGGTGGCATTTGCTTATGAATTCTTTACGTAAATTTAAAAGTAGGTGTTGATTTGGGTACTTTAATATTTTTTTCCCCCTAAACATAGATTGTACCTATCGTGAAAATTTCTGGGAGTCCGGGCTGAGCCTATCAGTTTCCAACTAACTATGCGGTTTTGTCCTTTTTCCTTCATTTTCCAAAATCTTCGGGAAAGGGCTGATGATATCTTTGATTGGAAATGGAAAAAATTCCTATGGTTATAGTAACGTTGCTTAAAATCCCCCGCGCATATACCAATATATGTCTGGTAATTTGTTCTATTGTTCTATATAACATTTCCTTGATATTTCAACCACGAAGAACCTCATGGTCGAAAAATCAAGGCACGTTAGATCTAATGACAGTTTCCTAGTGGGGTTGCAGGTTCGTATCCTGCCGGAGAGCAAACATATTGGGGAAATTGTATAACACAATGGAAACATTTTACTAGTTACGTGTCATAATTAACCTTTTCCCACTTTGCTATAAAATTTCCTCAATACTGTTTTTCATATATTATGTATTGTTATCTGACGCACACACATTTTTTATCATCCTTAACATTGTTATCATACTTTATAATAATTTTATTGTCATAAAACCAAACAAAAAATTGTATTTACAAGAAGAAGATTATTACTACCGTCAGAATTAATATAAAAATATATCAATTCAATTATTCTAGTAAAAATAAGGCCCGTAAATTTATGGTCGTGTATTTGAGAATGGCCAACTAAAAGTTCAGTTCATGGTCATCTTATCGCCTGGGATAGAAAGACAGCCAGGCTTAATGATTAACACTCTAAATCTAAACCACCTCGGCCATCGATAAAATGCTTTTCTTCTTCCCCTACCCCACCCCAATTCCTTTCGTCTGGATAAATCGAGCCCATTCATTTTTGTGAAAAAATTTGGTCTGAGAAGCGGATTTGTAAAATTTCCACGAAATAAACTATTACCAATGAATTTATAAAGGCGTCCAACTTATATAAATATATATATACATATATATATATATATATATAGCGCGGCAAAAATATAGCCCCTTTTCCGGTTGAGATGGATAGAGCGACATGTAACCATTTAAAGTTGCCATCACGATGACCAGAATTTTTCTTGGGTCATCTGCAGAAATATCTTGTTTAGAGACTCAGTCTGAAAACAATTTCCAAATTAAAAGAAAGAATCCCTAAAAAACGTTCTGAAATTAATGTGAAATTCTGAAATTAATGTCTTAAATGTTTTATGGAAGTGTTTCTGATAGGGTTCAGTGCTGTATTGAACATGAGGGACACCATTTTGAACATAGTAACCAGTTTGGTAATCATAGAGTTTTGATGTGTCACTATTTTAAATTTTCTTAAACTAGTGTATTTTTTTTCAATAAAAGTTAATGAATCAAAATTGTATTCCATCATAATTGATTTGTCACGGAAAATATTTCTTGGTACAATCGTCATGTGTAGTATGCTTGAAAAATTTTTGAAAACATGGGTTGACCCAAGCCTTGTTAGTGAAATTAGGTAAATGTAACTGTTTTGAAGCTGCCTTGTTCTAGAGTGAAGACACAAGTCATCTTAACCGAGCGTTTGAGCATACCAGCCGTGTTTATCATGTCCACTCCAACAGATTATTAAAAAATAAGAAGAATAAAATAACGAAATAAGATTGAAAGAAAGAATAAAATAGAATATAAAGGATAAATACGGACAATGGGTTAAAAAAAGACTAGATCAATAAATACAAAGAAAAAAGATGATTGATGAAGAAATAAAAGGAAACATATGAATGAACGAGTAAGAAGAGTGTATAAAACAATTTAATAACCAAGTAGAAAGCACAAAAAGAAAGGACGAATAAATGAATGAAAACGAAAGAAAATGTAAACAAGTTGAAAAAAACAAATAAAGAAAGAAAGGAAAATAGATAAATGATTAAAAAAAAAACACACACACACTCACACACACACACACACACACACACACACACACACACCCCTGAAATTAACTCCTCTGTGGGCCACACTTCAGACTTACAGTTTTTTCACAATTTACAAATCGATACAATGATTTAGCAAGAGAGGAAGAAGAATATGTTCTGAAAATTTCGACCCTCCACCGTTCACTATTTGGCACATGCGTATCTCTACGCCCAATAGTTCTTGTTTTAAAAGTATAGCTTTCGTTAACCTATACAAATTGAGTTTTGCCGGCAACACAGTTTTTGACATGACGAATATGGCAAGGTCAGACTTTCCGAAATACTTTCTCTCTTTAGGGGATGACGAGCAAGCGCGGCCTATACGTCTGTCGGTAACATTGAACTTTTTTCTTTCTCTTTACGCAAACTTTGAACCGAGCAAGATTTTTTATCAAATTGTTATTTGGAACTGTGTTGTTCTTGTATTTATTAAAGTATTGTGGTGGCCACTGTATACAGGAAATGAATGAAAATTTCATCTAATGAGTTCCACATGTTAAGAAATATACTTATTTAGAGTTTGGAGTCAATAATTCTGATTGAACTTTAGTCAAGGCTGACAGTGAGGGTAACAGATAACAGCTTTGGTAAATAAGAGAGTGTGATTAACGCAAGTGATAACTCTTACATTATCTGTAACAATTATTTTGACATGTTAGTAATGTGATCTGAATTTCTTTTCGTCTTTTAGTATATCCATTTATCAGTTCTTTCTTTTTTGTTATGTTTTTTTCTATTGGCTTGTTCATTTTGGGGGCTTACGGACATATCGCGTTGAAACACCAGTTCTCGTGAAGCTAAGCAACATTCAGACCAGGTGCTGTAAGCTACGTAAGAGGAAAAACAAGCTGGTGATGAATACAAGCTTACAACCTATACTAACATAAGACCAAGACATAGTAAGATGCTTCTGGATTGACGGAGCTGCCTGGATTTGAGTGAGTGATTTGGGTCATTGTTTCATTTTCTGTTTTATTTCTTTGCTTCTGTCCCTTTTATCCCTTCTTGTTGTCTATCTCCTTCTTTATTTTTATCTATCTCTTTGTTTATCGTTTCACCCCAAGCAACGCAGTAACGCCACTGATGCGCAGGGGACAACATAAGAGTAAAAGATTAGATGGAAGGAGAGTAAAGAGAGACGAACCAGTTACAGGGGGTGTCAGAGAAAGGAGCGAGAGAAGGATGGGAATACAGGTGTGATGACAGTTGAAAAAGCAGAGAGAAAGAAAAAGATATACAGGGTGTTGTAGAAAGAACTAGAGTCAAGTGGATAAGAGATGGGTATTGTCATTTCATTTAAATTCCTTTAATTGTTTGATCTAACTGTGAATGGGTAGGAGCCAGTTGCCAGTTTGGTTTCATTCCGTCACTTTCTTTCTTTCTTTCTTTCTTTCTTTCTTTCTTTCTTCTATTTTCTTCGTTATACTTGTCTCTTTCTTTCTATTTCTATCTATCTCCTTCTATCTTCTTCTATAACTTTATGTCCTTTTTCTCTCTACCGCTTTTTTATTTCCTCGTTATTTCTCACTATCTTCTTCTTTCCATCTATCTGCTGCTGTATTCTCTCTCCTTCTTTCTCTCTGTACCCTTATATCTATCTATCTATCTATCTATCTATCTATCTATCTATCTATCTATCTATCTATCGTTTAGCACATGCTGAATTTATAGGATAGCTATCATTTCACAAGAAAAAAGTTCGCTTGTATCTTATAGATCACCAGGCAAGTTGTGTGCAAAATAAAAAGAAAAGAAAAAGCCTTGCACAAGCAATTTTGCACGAAAGCTAATATTTACAACGTGGTATAATTAGCTTTGTCAAGCTACCAGTAGTCATATTTTTGTCGAGCAAATGTGAGCATATGCGACTCAGACCCTCAAGTCTCGCTGGTTACTCCATTACTTGATTCAAAAGAACGTGACTTTGACGACCCAAGATGTTTTCTAAACCACTATAATTTAGCACTCTCTGTCATTATCAGGGCCTGAAGCACTTCACACGTGTTTAGTAAGAGCTTGTATGTCTGGACACGTCACGAAGCATCGAAGTAAGTGCTATTCCATTCTAACATGAACATTTTCACCTGCTGAACTTATCAAGTGGCTAGAATGCTGAACTTGCTCAAAATAAAAGAATCAAGATATTTTAACTTTATTTCAGTTATGTATTCATTTATTGAAACTAATTAGTTAGTAGTCATTATCCAGAAAAGAATAGATCTCACTCGTTCCTGTGGCACCATGTAGTTGTATCATCGAGGTGAATGATACATAGAGAAGAATGAGGGCTTAATATGTTTATTCAGTACAGTACTCTGTGCTAACGGATATATACAAAAAATACAGAACAATACCTTACAAACAATAATTAACAACAAAAAACTTGCAAGCAAAAGAGAGGAGGGTCTAAAGAGTGAATAGCCGAGGGAGTAAATCAGTCTGGATATTAATCTAATTGTCGCAACTTATAAAAAACAACTCTTTAAATATATATTCCTAGACTCTTTTAAGCTATGAGCCAGTCCATTCGTTAGAGTGCTGAAGGGTGATAGCTTCTCTAAAACACAAGTTCAACTTAACACTTAGCCTTCAAAAATCTACCAGTCGAATACAGTGAAAGACCCGTCTACTATTCCAATCATGCCTATGTTTTGATTGGTTGAGTTGTTTGTCTAACGGTATATAAAATCATATCGGTCATTTATTATTTTGTGTTAGCTTTGAAGTAATAAAAATAATATGATAGATATTATTTTACTTTCCCAATTGAATACATGGTAAATGATACTCAGCTTTGGTGCGCATAAATATTTGTGTGGACATCATTATTAAAAGCAGTGATGTGAAAAAAACTTTTGGCAATTTATCTTTACAATCTAACACTATATATATATATATATATATATATATATGTGTGTGTGTGTGTGTGTGTGTGTGTGTGTGTGTGTGTGTGTGTTAATGTGTGGAGAAAGTACAATTAAAAATATAACAAAAAAGCAAGATGAATAAAAACAAAACAGGAAAATCTCAGACGACGCGTTTCGCCTGTTGATGGAATTTCCCAATGCAAATGAAAAAAGAAATGTAACAACAATATTATTTACTCACTTTCCTTTATTATACATTAAATTACATCTTTTAGCATCGTTCATAGTTTACCTTGCCTTTTAGTTAGCTTGAAATATATTATTAGTATTCTTACATTTAAATATTCTGAAAACCTGACGACATTTTTACATTTATTCATAAATAATTGTTGCAAAATAAGATCCTTACATTTGCTTTGATAAAATTCATCAGCAGATGAAACGATTCTGTTAAGGTAGGTTTTCTTATTTATTCAAATGCACATATACGCACGTGCGCCCCCCACCTCCTGTGATTTCTCCACAGATTTAGAAAAATATCTAAATTGTTTACGTCTTCTCCCATTTTTTAAATTCACAGCTTCCTGTCTCTTCAACTTGCTGGTATTCAAGGCTCACAGGTTCAGTCTACTCCGTTATTTAACCCGTTCATTAGGGGTGACAAACGACGAGACCATGTCTTTACCAAGTGCATTAATGTGAAACGAAACAGACTAGCACGGAATTTGACCTCGGCTCGCCAATTCCACTCTTCATGCTGATAACTGTTATATTACCTTCACATCGAAAATGAGTTAATATACGAGTAAAGATTTCCAATTTAGGGAGATACTTACAAAATCTGTTCTGTCCCCGGCAACGTCGAGTCATCCTGATCGTGAAATTCTAAAAAAACAAAAACTAAAAAAACACAATAAGATAAAAGGATCTCAATATAACAACGAAACATAAATCCCATTACTTTCAGCAACTCCCTCGGATGGCATTGAGCCTAAAATCGATCAGGGTACGTCGTCCGAGGAAAAAGCAGAAATCGATATCACAACACGCAAGCAAAAATCTATCCTCATCGCCCATTAGGCAGCAATTTTTTATCACCTTTAATGATTCTATGTAAGAGCTAATGTGCGGTCCCAGTTATTTCCCTTGGATTTTTGCCAATTTGAGCGTTGTCTTCTATCCAGTGACAGGTATATACAAGTATTCGATAGAATGCATATTTTAAAGAAGAAATAGTTACCATGTCACTTATGAAAATTTCGGGAAGATATATGTAATTAAAATATATATATGTAGAAATGATGTCGTCCACTATTTATTTATTTGTTAATTGTGGTGCTTAGAATTACACGGTAAAGAATTGGCCTATGATCGAATAGTTAAAGAATTAACGTTGCAAACTTGCGACCAGTGTTCGAATCTAACCGAAATGTATTAGCTTTGATAATACCGTCCTATGGATATAATCAGGGAGTTCGGCATAAATGGAATTTGTATGAAAATTATACCATGTCGTCTTGACTTAACTCATGTCAGATGAAATAATGTTGGTAATATTAGTTGTCTTCTTTGTAATGAAGCATTTGATATTCATTTACCCAGTGCTACTCGATTTAATCTTTTCTTCACTCGCTTGCCATCGGGCCGGGATCAAGTATAGAATATTTTTTCCTCATCTTCGGTGTTAATCGTAATATTAGCCGTTTACTTATAAAGAAATATTCGGCAGTTATTGACCGAATAGACAATGCTACATTTGATTGAAATTTATAATTTCTTACAGGAAAATATGCTTCTTAAGTCCACTGTTATCACTCTTTTCAGCAATGATGTTTCTTTTCTAACATATTTTGAGTTGTGTGGAACGTCAGCCTCTTAATTATGTCATTCATATTCTCTTCGAGTTACATGCGATATCAGTTGCAGCTCTTGGACCCAGTAACATTCAAGAACAACTTATGCGGGTTCTCTTGTTTCTATGTAATTCGAAAAAGGATGGTCCTCCCTATAACCGCTCGACTTAATTTTTGATCATTGATCTGAGAAAGTGGTTATGTACAGCTGCCAGTTTAGCTATCTTTCAAAGATTTTGGCACCATGAATGTCATCCATAGGAAAGCCTTGATCTGAGGCTCTTTGATGACATTAGATAGAACTCATCAAGACCCGTCAGTGGTTTTACTAGAATAGTAATGGCGTATATAAGTCATGCTGCCTGTACTGCTCAGCGATAACGTGTCTGTCTATCGTGTTACGCATCACGAGACTAACATTGTGTTAACAGAGAGCAATTCAAGAAATACTGTTCATGGACATTGTCGCAATATGACTCAGCTACTTTGTTTAATTGAAAAACGGCGAAACCTGTCGCAAAAGATGATACGGAACATTTACTTTCGACTAATGTTTACCAATAAGTGTAGTCAACATCAAAGTAAAAGAGCAAGAGGCTCAGACTTAGAGAACGTGACAGAAGGTAGATGAATTACTTCTTTAGACGAAAATGACAAAACAAAGTTAATTGTTAACTATAAAATTAACCATCCCGCGAATAGGTAAACAGAGGGAACTAAGTGGGTCACCCAGAATGGACAGCGAAGATGGCTGAAAAAATATGAATCATCCTCTAAACTCTGCCTCATCTCTACTTCATTAAGTAGCAGTAGGTTACAACCAAAGAATAAAATCTGGTTTATTGCGAGAAATTGTTTTGTTCTTCACTCGTAGGTAACGATTTGGATGAAGTGTAATTGTGAAGCTACGAGCGTTTAACCGCAACTGTACCCTGTCAAACGAACAGTCTTTTTTCAGCTGCTACGCAACAGGGCTACATTTCAAGACACAAGTACCAATAAAATAAGAATTGCAGAAACAAACCTTTTCCTAGCTACAAAGTTGGATCAGTGCGTTCGTAGCCTAAAACAAAATGTTCTGTATATAATGTCCATTGTAATGATGACGAAAAATGTCAGCCTAAGTACCTTGACAAAATAGGGGGATTATACTGAAAAATAAAACGAAACAGGAAACTTGCTAGCTGATTCCGAAAATGATCGTTTATCTGCTATTAACAGGGGAAAGAACCGAACTGGTAATTTAAAATTTTCCAAAACTAAACTGCTCTATTTTACTCTTGTTAGAGAACCTTTGTTACTTTTTTATTAGTATCGTTGATGCTAAATCCCAGGAGATGAACTCAGTGCGCCTTCTCCATCTAACATTTTCCACTGATATGAATTGGAATGATTATATCGTGTCAACTGTTATGTTGACATTCGAGTCTGTTTTGCACGTTTTATAATTCCACACTTATATCGAATCCATTTCCTTATATCAAATCCATCGCTAAATCCGCTGCTATGAAAGTCGTTTCTCTGTGCAGGGCCCGGAAGTTTTTCCCGTCTGAATCTATCCTGCAACCACCCACCCGTGTATTGGATTCTGCTGCCACATCTGGTCGGGTGCCTCTGCTATCCTCCTCGGGATTCTTGACAAAATACAACGGAGAATCTGTAATGTGATCAATACCGACTTGGCAGACCGGCTGCCCTCACTCTCTCGCCGGCGTAACGTGGCTTCCCTGTGCCTCATCTGTAAATACTTTCACGGCTTCTACTCCGATGAACTTAGATTAGTGGTGCTCCCTAGGTACGAATTTGCACGAGATGCTAGATTAGCAACTAGGTCCCATCCTTTTACAGTGAAACAGATAAGATGTAACCGCAATGTCTACTCCAACAGCTTCTTTTCTCACACTTTCCGCCTGTAGAATTCCCTTCCACATACTTGCTTCCCCGACAGCTACAATCTCCAGGATTTTTAATGTAAGGTCAATCGACACCTAACACACTAACTCGCATCCATTCTCTCAAACACCCTTCCCATCTACCCAACCCTCATCCTCGGTATCCTTACCCGTCTATCACCCTCCTTCTGACATTTCCTATATCTAACCACTCTTTCTCATCACTTTCCTCTATGTAACTCCCTACGCAATAGTGGCAGTGGAATGCCTTGATTGGGGTTAAATGATTTAAAAAAATATTTGTTCTTTGTATTGAATATTGTTGAAACACCTAGTGTTTCGGATGTGTATCGTTTGTATTTTTTAAACGTGTTCTTTTTTTAATTCTCAATAACATTTACTTCAATCCCAGTAACTGTCGCACGTATTAGTAGCTTTATCGCCTTGCTTGAGATAAAATGATTAAAAGCATGTTTTTTGTAAAATATTGTTATAATGAAATTATGACATTATTTATGTCCGTGTGCAGTGATATTCAGAAGTAGACAAAAATAGTTAGATACATAACATTACTTGCCAAAATTCAGGGAATACCTGTATATATATATATATATGAGAAAAGGTGGCAAAGCTTTGAAATACTCAGATATATATCATCATTTATTCATAAATCTGATATCGTGTGAGTCAATGTAATCACCAAGTAGATAAAACTGTGTGCTTTGTTGTAATTCAATCTCTCCAGTTATTGGGATATTTGAAATACATATTGTGGTGTGCAGAGAGAATATCTAATGGAAGGCATAAACACCGAACGATGACAGATCAGTAACAAACAACGTGTACTTAATAATCGCGACGAGGCTTCTCGTCTAACTAATGACATTTCAAAACATATCCACATTCAAAGTAGGAGATACCAAATTTATATCCAGTAGAAGAGTGAAGTGCCTCATTAACAACCATGATTATGGGCATATTTTCCTACCTGGGATCGTAACATAGTAGGTAAGCCAGTCTGTCTAAGCATAGCATTGACTGGTGATCCTTACCCTTCTTCGGTCATATCCAAAATATATTTTTAGGGATTTCGTATACCACACAAAACAACTTGTTTTTTAAACAGGATGCTACACCATACCATGAGGCTTCCACAAAAATGATTTGATGATCTTTTGGGAGACATCATTGGTTTTCAATAATTGTTCTGCCTGTTTTATTCACGTTTGATAGAATCAATTTCAAGTCACTGAAGGTGACGCCATTACGATAAAGTTCTTTATATATATATATATATGTGTGTGTGTGTGTGTGTGTGTGCGCGTGTGTGTGTGTGTGTTTGTTTTGTTTTGTTTTTATTAAAAATGCTTCAATTTACGGTCCCCTTGGAGAAAGACACTTAAATTAATATTGGTTTCTTCTCTTTTATTACAAAAACTACTAGAATTTGGAGTCTTTCCTTGCACTGTGTTCAGTATAAAAATTTGGTGTCATCTAGTAAAATTTGTCTAATGTTAATATTTTGAGTATTTGTTGCATGTTCATCTATATGTGTGCAAATTGTACAAATTTTTGACGAATGATAAGTTTATCCACGAGAGTGTGTGGAACATGTGGGATCAATGAAAACCAATGTAGCAGCATTCAAAAGCACTCGGGTAAAAACAATATAAAATAAATGTTAATATGAATTTTGGCAAATATAGCGATAGCATAAACAAGTTAGTCTGTAATTGAAACATTTAACAAAAATAAATAGACAGAACTTGTCCAATGAAAAGCATTATCTTCGTGGCTTTTTGTCATGCTTAATATTACATTTTAGAATAATAAGAAGATATATAAGATATTATTTTTACAGCGATGTTCACATTATACAAAGCCTGGGGGCCACTTCAGGTAGAGGGTTACATTAAGAGGCAGATTATACTGATAAGAAGGAAAATAACGGTTAACCCTAGAACTGGTCATGCTAAAATTGTAGTGATCAGAAAAACAACTTCTCAGGAGTCGGATCCACTGTGTGATTATTTGCAAAAAGAGGCTGTTCGTATTGAACTCACTTCTTGCCGATTGAATAAGGAAAGAATGTATGTATTTTACTTTATTACAAGTTGCATAGGAGGGCCTATTTGTGAATGTTAGAGCTTCTGGAAACAAACGATTCGTTCGAACGTGCACTTTCCATGGAAATGGGAGGTTTAAAATATTCCACCTGTGAGAGAAATTGGAGGGTGGAGAATATTTTGTCCTCCACAAAGATCCGAAGGTGATTTTCTAAGTGTAGTTTAGACGTGACACTAGGACGAAAGTGCGGGGCACACAGTGAAGATCGAGCCCACTACTCAGTCGTAAATTGATCCCGCAACACAAGCTTGCTAACAATTACACAACGTCGGAGTGCTCAAAGTGATTTTCTAAGCGTAGCTTAGATGTGGCACAAAGTCGAACATATGGGCACCTAGTGAAGGTCGAACTATTCAATCGTAATTGATCTATCGAGACAAGTTTGCTAAACATTGCACCACGCTGAGGTACCCGAAAATTGTTTTCTAAGCGTATCTTAGACGTGACATAAGGTCGAAAGTGTGAAGCATCTAGTGATGACCAAACTCACTTCTCAACAATAATTGATCTAGCGGACAAGCTTGCTATCTATTACACCACCTCGAAACGCCATATGGATGACTATTTACGCTCTCACACCCTGATTGAGCATTCTGGAAGAATGGTAGACTTTGAAAAACAGTAGCTACTCTGCCATCTACGCATCGTTCATTCAGCAATGAATAAGAACACTTACTGCTATTGGGCGTGTATAATGATAATATACACGCTAAAAAGTTTCCCTCCTTCTACCGAGCGCCCGTAGTTCAGAGGTAGAATCGCCGACTGACGCCAATTCGGTCGGGTTTCAATCCTAGGTAAAAAATCAATCGGCTGTCTAACCGTACTGATGAGCTGTGATACTGCAAAATAGATCTGTCTGCGGATGATTATATATATATATTTGTCCAAAATAAAAAAAGAAACCAGAAATATTGGTCAAGATTTTTAGCGAATACATATGCAGATAAAAAAGGTCGTATGTCAGTCGAATAAGCCAATAATTCTTTTGAACTTCTAAAGTGGAGATTAATTCAGTTATAGACGTATCGTTTGTTATGATCTAACTAATGTCCGATGCATTAAGGGAGACAAACAAAACACATATATATATAAGTCGACGTGGGATCAACGGTTTTATTGAGAATGTGTTCATTAATATGAATACAAATCCTATTTCCGCGAAGGGCTAAATGACCTTAAGCTATATATCATATGTGATACATAAGGTTCGTTAGGGATCGTCTTATTGCCCATTTGCTTTTGGTTTTCGTTATTGTGATTAATAATAGCCCCGATTCGGATTTCCAAGATCCTATTTTATTGCTTCTATTTTTTCTTTAATTTATTGTCGTTTATGGAAGATGAATGTCAAGGAGTACACGATCACGTTCGTTTGAATTATTAAAAAGAAATGACGTTTGCAAATATAACGATTGAATTAGAACGAGGCTCCAAGTCAAGGTTGGAAGAGCGTAAAACGAAGGTCTTTAAGCTGCTGAAGGTGGAAGGTAAAAAGTGATTGAAGCCTGTTTGAATTGTTTAAAATAAAAAAAGATGAAAAAATATTCTAGGAAATCAAGTTAGGTTCGATTTACCTAAACAGCTGGTAAATTTAAAGGTAGAAATATGTTAAATATCCGTGTCTCTCTCTATCTCTGTCTGTCTGTGTATCTGTCTGTCTCTCTTTCTGTCTCTCTTTCTGTCTCTGTGTCTGTCTGTCTGTCTATATATATGTGTGTGCTTATGTGTGTGTGTTGTGTATACAAGTGGTAGACAAAATAATCAAAACACCTTGAAATTTCAAGCGAATTTATTTCAGTATAGAGTAGAACAGCATTTGGCATTAATCACAGGCAAAATTCTGCGTGGGAAAAACAGTCACCTTGCCTGACATCTTTAACAAAACTTGCATATATATATAATTGTCTCACCTCAAACATGATGCCCACAGGGTTACGTAATAGGAGAGTAAAAAGAATAGAGCATAAGGTTGGTGTTTCAGAATCGGTAGGAGAATAACGAGTACTTTGCTATAAAAAGTGAGAAGGCGGATCGGAGTCAAGGAGATAAGAGATGACGGTTGACGTTGCATTTAAACTCTTGAAGATTGTAGCTATATATTAAAGAAAAAAAAGTAGATCTTCCCTAACTTGTCTCACAGAATTAATTCACTCATAAAGAGGTTAGATTATTTCAGAACATATTATTGGTGGATAAATTTAGGAACATTTAATTTTTAATATCAATGTCCGCTTCCTTAAAATATAGCCTTTTAATTACAAGAATGGCATACCAGAGATATACGAGATCTGATTGGGATTAATGCTATGATAACGAAACAAAAGTACGCAGAGTGAAGTCGCTCAACACAGATTAACAATGACTGTCGTGCATACATATTAGGTCACAATATTCTTGCTAACTTCCGTTGTTTATTGCTGCGCATAGAATGAGTTTAGAGTGTGGTCGTCTCATCACACCTCAGAGGTTTCTTAAGTGGCCATGCCTTGTACAGTAGTATTTAGCCTTGAATAACATTCCCCAGGTCCGACAACCACCATATTACCCAGATCTCAGCTTTTGAAACTTTTTCCTCTTCAAAAATCAGATCCCACTTGAGAGGAATGCCATTTCAAAACGTCGAGGAAATCAAAGGGAATGCGACAAGGTAACAGCTCGTTATTCCCAAAAAGACATTCTGGAAATGCTTCCCGTTGAATCCAGTCACTATAGCAATGAGTTCAAAACACCCACTTCCAAAATTTATAGACAAAACATGCGTTTGCATAAGGGGATCTCTTCCTAACCAATAAAATAGGCTACCACTGCAAAGGACTACTTCAAATTTATGTCCTGCTCATTCCTTTTTATAGTACCAATCCCGATATTTTTTATCAGTTAATAAGTTGATATTTTTGGTGAAACAACTTCCTTATCTATCTATCTATCTATCTACCTATCTATCTATCTATCTATCTATCTATAATTGGGCAGATGGTTAAACAATTCGCATCCAAGCCGTATCATCAACTTTTGCCTGATTATCAAAGAAATAGAGCAAATTATCTTCATGAAAAAATTACGTTTTTTGTTAAACAGTCTTCTTCGTCGATCGGTACATACAGACGGTGGAAGTGGAAGTGTGATATACCAATGTCGTGTTTGATATATACTGCTGCTGTTGGAACTTTGGCAGATAAGCGATAACAACCAACGCGTATATATAAAAATATTAACTTATATTTTTATTTTCTTTGTTGACTGTTGTGTAACAAAGTAGTCAGAGAGATAGCACTCACGCATACGAGGCAGTTGACCGCTGTTTTTTTTTTCTCAATGCAATCTCGTCTTCATCTGTTACCCGATTCGTTGGTCTTCCGATTTGTTTCCATCTGTCTTTCTTCTTTATATAGGCCGAATCTCGGTTGAAGACATCCTGTTTCAGGCTGTCATATTGTTTCATATTTTTTATAATAAACAATTTCGAGGCTTATATTCTCTGACCTTGGCTATGCTCTCCATCATAACACAATCACATTCCTTCAATGCAATAATATTTATTTTACTATACATATATTTCTGACCTGGGAAAGAGTTGTCTCAACACAATTTTGCCTATCACCCGGCGTCCGCATTCTTTCAAAACAATATTCTTCTTTTTTTAGCCTAGTTTGCATTTTTGCTGTTGAATAACAACTGATCAATGTAAATACACTTCTGCACGAAATTAGGCACAAAGTCAGAGAATATATAACAGAATCAATCATTTTGGTTCTTTAAATATAGCCAACATTAGAGGAACCATATACACAGCATCAATTTGTTTGGATGAAAGTTGACGTTTAGTAGGGTTAGTGGTAAATCATTTCATTGTCGCTTGTCCATTTCATCCATTGTAACTGATTACAGAATATTTCTTCGTTCGACATTTTTGTCATTTCTGTAACTTTCATAACTTGCAAAGATACGCTTATAGAACGGAATATTTACATTGGGCCAAATAGCTTCTTTTTTTATTTTATTTTTGGTTTTTGTGTTTGCTTGTATCAAACATATCACGGAATCAAATTTGTTTAAATGTTTTTCAACGCATGACTTGGGTAGTATGTATAGGTTGGTTATTTCCCGCATCGAAAAAGATTGATTGTTTTCAAATGATGAATTGATCGCTGCCACCATTAACTAGTCTATTCGAGCGTAGAACTACGTTCAACGAGAAATCTCCAAAATCGAACTTTGCAAACTACTTTTGACATTCGTTCATTCATATTATTTTTTCTGTAAAACGCATAAAACATTATTTGCTTCTGAGTTGAGAAGTTACACTTTGTTTAAAAATAGTTTCTTTTTTCTATGTGCAGTGTCCACAATGTCCTGCTTTGCAGCTCTTAATAAAGAATGTATTTCTCCTAATCTCTTTTCCACCAGCTATTTATACAAACAATCTGTCTTTAATACTTCTTCTGAGGGTCAACTTTTCTAAGCTTCTTTCCTCATTATGTGCAATAGTAATTTATATCTCATTCGGTGTGTTTTTGCTACGATTATTTTAATCATCCATGTTGTTCGAATATTCAGCTCAATGTATTCTCAGTATTATTTTGTAGAAGCAGATTACTGTTGCTCCAAGTATTTTCTTCATCTGCGATGAGATTTCCTAGCATTCACTAGCATAAAGAATTGATATTATGTAACTAGTTCACTAGACGTTTTAATGTTTAACAACAGTTTCCTGTTTCTTAATACAGTGCAAACCATACCTCTGTGTTAGCATTTTTAGTCTAGTGAAAGCCAAATTCTCAGAATATTAGAGGAAATTGATATACATATATATCTATTATAATTTATACTTTAGAACATGTACACACTACAAGCTACTACAAAATTGTACATTTGTTTTGACATTACAAAAACAATGTCTCATCAGGTAGTTAACAATTGTTACGTTTTTTTTGGGGGGAAAGAAAATTTTTTGTTCTTATTTACGATAACAAACAATAGACTAAAATTTCAACTGATAATTTTGATTTATCTATGGGAGCTCTGGATTTTGTAGTTTTCAGATGTAGTTGGATTATTTCTTTTGTACAACTTCACGGCATATAAAGACATCGGTTTAAATAATATAGAACTTTATAGAGATGATGGACTCATGATAGTAAATAAATCTACTGGAGGTAAGGTTGATAGATTTAAAAATTAATCCACTGAGTTTTTAAATCTTTTGATCTTATCGTAGTTACTATTTCTAATATGAAACAAGTTGGTTTTTATACATCAAATAATTTCCAAACTTATATGAAAAGTAATACTAAATCAATTGATATAAACCCTAGCTCTATTCATCCACCATCTGTTATCAAACATATTCCATCATCGGTTGAACGTCGCATTAACATACATTCCTCTAGCAAAGAAATATTCGAAAAACATAAAACAATTTATGATTAAATTCTTAGGGATAGCGGTTATCGATCTTCTGAGGTTAGTTTTGTGGAAAAATATAGTTGCTCCAGAAAGAAAAATAGAAACAGAAAAGTCATATGTTATAATCCTCAATTTAATCGGTTAATTTTAAACTGGGACAAATATCTTAAATTAATTGATAAACATTTTCCCAAAAGTAACCCTTCACGCAAAATGTTTAATAGGAATACGCTAAAACTCAGTTATAGTTGCTCTAACAATTTAGAAAAAAATAATTAAATTGCATAATATAATGAACGTTTTTTAAAAAAAGCGTTTTTACAATCATCCCTCATCTTTTGCTCAATAAGGATAAACAAAATATGACATCACTTTCTAAATATTTTGGAAGTTAAAAGAAGAAAATAAAATACCGAAAGTTAAAAGAAAAATTCTCAAACAAGCTAGAATAGCTAGATCGGTAAATGATCCATGTGTTCTTTAGTCAGCAAGAAAAAATTGAAATTATTAAGAACATGAAGAGTGATATATTACTGAATCATAGGCATGAAACTACAGTAAATTGTAAACATATTAAAAAATTAACCATATAATCCTGCCAGAATGATAATATCTAAGGTATGAAACTCCAGCAATTGTAAACTTTTTACAGTATTAATCTTACTATCTAGATAAATTACTTTACCTATATGATCTCTATTTTTATGTTATTTTATCTTTATTTTCTATTACAAATTGTGATCTATTTAATGCTGTAATTTTAATTTTAATTTTAATTTTTATTTATTCCCTTTAATTTTAATTTTTAATTTAAATTTAATTTTAATTTAAATTTATTTTAATTTTTTAGTTTATAAATTTCAATTTTGAAGTTTAATTTTCATTTTTATAATTTTTTTCTGTTTTTACTTCTCTAATTTATTATATTAGCTTTAATGAATTTATATGCTCGTGTTATGTTCTTAAATTTCCTCTAATTTACGTTTTATGAATAATTCCTCTGTTTGTGTATATGTTTCATTTTTATTTAAATGCCAAATGATTTAGTATCAAAAATGTAGCGAACATCTGTGTCTATCTGCAATTCATTTCCGGTCAAAGTTTGAAATTTCTCTTCCCCCTTTCTTCCCTCTGTGCATTGTCTCACTTTTTTCCTCTTTGTTAATCTCGGACACCCTGTAACCGATATCTATATCTATCAACAATTTACTTTCTTCTTAAATTTAAAATGTCTATCTCCTAGCCATTTCTATTGGCTCTTTCCTCTCAGTTCTTTCGCTCTTGTTTTCCTCTTTGCTTTTTTGTTTCCTCTGTGTCTTTCTCTTTCCTCTTCCTTTTCCATTTCTTGATTTCATTTTTAGTTTTCTCATTTTTCTGCCCTATTTCTTTTTCTCTCTTTTTTAACATCTCCTTACCTCGTACAAAAAGATTTCTAAAAATAAAAGAAAATGTTTTTTTCAATTTTCTTTCCAAAAAACGTTATTTAGTTCTTTCTATGTCAAAACAAAATGTACAATTTTGTAGTAGCTTTTAGTTTGTATATGCTCGAAAATGTAATTTATAATAAATATTTATTGCTCTATTTTTATATTGAGCACTGATTTAAATTAATGTTTTGAACATTGGAATTAGTTTCTTTGTATCTTATTCATATTGATCTGTATCACAGCTCATCAGTACGGTTAGACAGCCGATTGCTTTTTACCTAGGGTTGAAACTCGACCGAATTGGCGTCAGTCGGCGATTCTACCTCTGCGCTACGGGCTCTTGGTAAAAGGAGGCAGACTTTTTTATCGTGTATATTATCATTATACACGCCCAGTAGCTGAGAGTGTTCTAATTCATTGCTGAATGAATGATGCGTAAATGCCAGAGTTGCTACCGTTTTTCAAAGTCTACATTCTTCCAGGGTGCTCAATCACGGTGTGAGAGCGTAAATATCTCATCCGCAGACAGATCTGTTTTGCTGTATCACAGTTCACCATATATATATATATATATATATATATATATATAATATGATAAAAATTTAATTTTAAGGTATGATATATTTATGATTTAAAGATTGAGTTAAATTATAAACCAGACTGTCACCGATATATATATATATATATATATGGGTGTGCATGTGGGTGTCTATGTGTATGTATCTGAGTGTGTGTGCGCGTATATATATTTTTGAAGTTTATTGTTTAAACGTTCTTTTTATGGATACTCTTATATGAGTAGATGCTATGTTTTTATTTATTTACTAAATATCACATTTAAAGTTTACACCTACCGGACTGAAAATTAAAGAAACCCTGCGAGCCCTAAGAGAAACCGTCATTAGATATGACCTCCTGATCAAACAAACGTAAAACAGAAAATGCGCTTAAACCCACAAAAATGAACAATTCACAATTAAAAGCTAAAAAAATCGAAAATATTAAGTGTAAATTGGTAAAAGTTCCTGAAGTTTTGACAGGAGAATGCTGAAAGTAACATCAATCTAGTAAGTATCAACCTTATACTCATATTAATTCTAATAATTCTCTATTTTTCAAATAGAACATTTTATTACAATGTGTGCTTGGTTAAATGCCTTTATGTGCGTTGTGGTGCAGGATGTGCATTGTGTCGACTCGGAACGACAAATCGGCGACCCGAGTTCGAATTCCAGATGAATTCCTTGGATTCACTTACGCACAAATACCCTTGGGAAATGTATTAATCTATCTCTTCCCTCCAGTTATGGATAAAATAATAGGACAAATTGGGTTCTATATGCTTGACTGGCAACCAGTCTACTGCAAAATGCAATGGCAATGTAATGCGGGATAATCTTCTGCCCAGTCAGTCATGTCTCTTTCGAGAAACGATTGCCCAAAGCGTGTATCACGTATGGCACTCAACTGACCACTGACTGCCAATTTTCAAATCGCTACTATATATATATGCGTGTGTGTGTGTGTGTTTTTAATCATTTTACCTTAGGCAAGGTAGTACTGCCACTGGTGCGAAGCGGGTAACACGAGAGGAGAAAGATGAGAAAGGGGAAGAAGATACATAGTGTTTGTCTCAAGAAAGGCTGTGGGATGTGAGATGTTGAACCACTTCAGCAATGATAATCGCCTCAAACACATTGCCAAAAATTGGTAGGAGGCTGATAGTGCGATAAGTAAAGGGGTCTGAGGATTCTCCAGATTACTTAAGCACAGGAACCACAGGAGGACTTCCAACAGACAGGAAAGCAAGAAGCAGAGAGGCAGTAGTTTTAGTTTGGAGAGGATAGAGGAGAGTACAGGGACACATTTCTTCAGAACAATGATTGTAATTCAGTCATGCCGCTCGCCTCATGGTTGTCAAGCCTTGAAATTATTTTAGAGACCAGCGCCGGCGTAATGTGAATTTCACTCAGTCGAGTGTGGATGCCCCAGACGAATCAAATGTTGAGTTGGCAGAGAATCTGCGAGCAAAGCACTCGGTCTTGTTCACCGAAAATGTGAGGACCTCAAATTTATTGATTAAAGTGGGATTGTTAAACACGATTTAATCGGGGGAGGACCATGGGGTCGTATGAGGTTTAAGTCGTAACTTCCTGGATGTTATGAAAACATTGATGCCACTTTAGTCCAAGAGAAGACCTCGGATTCAAAATCTAAAACGGGAAGACTAAAAACTGTCCAAGGTACGTCACAGGAAATCGCGGAACGATTTCCAGTAGGCTATTTGGTAGCAGTAACATATTCCGCTGGTCAGAGATTCATGGGTGGGCGGAATAGATAATATATTAAAGGGAATTACAGCATGATCAGAGTTGCCTATGTTTCATTTCTATCACTGACTCTTGCTATATCATGCAGAGCTGCATGATATAGCAAACGTCAGTGATATAAATGAAACAGAGATCTAGCAGTGAGTCACGTTCACTGAGGTTAATAGAGAAACGCGTGGAGAAATCCACCACTTGCCTAAGATATTGAGTGATTGAAGATTCTAGCAACATCCATGACAAAGTTTTCCAGTCTCTTGGCGTGGTGAGCATTGAAGTCTCCAGACACAAATATAATGGAGAACGGATTAGAGGAAATAACTTTATATTTTTCGAGATGCTGTGAAGTACGGAACAGTTAGGAGATGAAGGTGAGCGGTAGAGAAAGAAAAGATAGCTAACCGAGTTTAATAACAAGAGAAGGAGACACATGTAGGAATGATCTGCAGATTCAAGAAAAAACACTCTAGATAGAGGGAGAAAGATAAACGTCATATTGACAATAGAGTCCTTCCTAAAAAGGGAAAATTAACCGGGGATATAGAAATCAGAGGAAGAAACAGAAGGGTCAAGATTAGTTTCACATAAAGCTATGTTGTAAGATGAGTTTCCTTGAAGAAAGGATTCAACGCCGCATATATATATATATATATATATATATATATATATATAGGAAAGTTTTGTAATTTGCTTGAAGCATTGCGTATATTAGGTGTATGGTTAGGTCTTGAAGGCTATCACAATGCGTTTAGTAAAATAAAGGAACGTAAAGAAGTTGTTAGGTATAAGCTATTTATTATACATTAATATTCTGAGATAAAAATCTCATCTTCAGAATGGTAGGAGAGCTAGTTTTCGAGTTTCGTGCCTTTCAACGAATGATCAATAAGTGTGTGTGTGTGTGTGTTATAGCATGTATGTGTGTGTGTGTTTATGGTATATATATGTGTGACTGATAGTTGGCGCCGTTTTACTGTCTGATAATATCAGTCCACTTTAATTTGTGGTTTATCAAAGTATGCGTTGACCTAACTTTTGCCAAAGTGGTAGAGAGCTTTGTTTTATGACCTGGTGTTATATCTATTTTTTGGCCATCCTGTATTCGTTCCCTTATGTTCTCGTGTGTGCGTGTGCGTGAGTGTGTCATGTGTGTGTGTGTTAATGTGCGTATACTTCTTGTATTTTATTTTATTATTTTTTCTCGTCTGTGATCATTTTATATATATATATATATATATATATATATATATATATATACACATACCTTTTATCGGCTCATGTGTCTTGGTGTGTGTGTGTGTGTGCGCGCATATAGATACATGTGTGTGCATATGTGTTCCGGTGTATATTGTGTTGTAGTATATATGTATATGTGTGTGAGTGTGTGTAAATGCGTTCAGTGTATAGTATGTTGGAGTGTATATGGAGTAAGTGTGTGTACGTGTGTACGCATGTCTCTTTGTGTGCGTTAAACTGTGATGGCATGTTTGTGTGTATAATCCGATGTGTGTCAGGTGCGTGATAGCGTTAATTATTCTGTTATATAATCTAGGTTGAGCTCCCGTCTATTGTTGATCTGTGGGTGGAGTTTAGTTATTAGTAAGGACTCTTTTATGCGTAAAATTCCTTGGTTCCGCTCTCTAGCTTCAATATTGACAATTATGCTTTTGTCTGTGTTTTTGCATTTTTTAGGTGTTTGCGGAAAGATGATGCTTGTGTGTATAGGTGTTCTTTGATTCTGATGTGTAACGGTCTGGTGGTGCTGCCAACATAAAATTCTTCACATTTCTTTGTATGCGGTACACGACATATAGCTGGTGGCATATACCGGAGTCAGGAATAGGGCAAATGACCAGTGTACGTATAATAGTATGCCTATATATATATATATATATATATATATATATACCACTCAACCTTCCGTACGTGTTTCACTAGGACTTAATTCTCTTCTAGATCTCGTTACTTTGTTCCTTGACTCATGTTATGCTTACAGCTCTATCCTCTTGCCTACTTTGATCATGCAGTAGTATCTGTAAACATGTTCTTCTTCTTCCCGCTGGAAACCTCGTACCAAATCAACGTGCGGATTGGAACAAGTTCAGTGATTTTTTCGTGATGTTCATTCAGACAACATTTTTAGTCTCCCTGTTCACAACAGGAATCAGTTTATCTGCCTGTATCGGAGTGACATGACTGATTACAATAGACATCTCTTTGTCTCTGCTTATTGTGAATACAAGCGTGTCTTAAATTATGCAAAGCTATTGTTGCTGATAGAATGAAACAAATTATAGTATCTCGCAAGTTCGGTTCTAGAAATTATTCCCGGCTCTGCAAGAGTGTGCTGAACAGCATCAAACTCACAATCACTCCTTTATTCAACCAATACGAAGAGCTCACATCTACAACAGGCAAGGTTAAATGCATTGCTCGCAAGTTATTTTCTAACTTCTCACTTGACTCGTCTGGAGTATACTCACTCGACTTTTACACTAGAACAGAGGCATAACTGAGTGATATAGGCGTAACCCCGTCTCTGGTCTCGGACATTCTTTCTAAATTAAAGAAATGGACCCATGAGTTGTTTCTGAATTCTGTAACTCTTGCCTCTCTACTTCCTGCTTTCCAACTTGTTGTAACTCTTCTTCCTTAGTTTTATGTTTAATAATTGTGGCAGAAAAATATAGAAAGACTGCAGTACCTTATTACATTATATGTGTTTCCTGAGAAAGATAAGCAAACTTTACATCTACTGCATTTCTGTTTCATTCTTTCCTGCTTGTTAGAAGTCCTCTTCTGTAGTTCTTGTTTTTGAGAACTGTGGTGAACATTCTGGCCCCTCTAACTATCTCACTATTAGTCCTTTATCGCTTTTTGGCAAAACATTCCAGGCTCTAACAAATACTGAAGTAGTTAAGCATCTCACCTCACACTGCCTATTCTTTGGCTAGCAATATGGCTGTCGCTTCCGCTTTACCAGGTCTATCGCTGATGTGCTAACGGCCATCACTGAATATATATACCAAGCTCTTGATAATAATGGCGAAGCTCGAGCTGCTACTTTAGAATTCTTGAAAGCGTCTGACAGGGTTTGGAATAGTGGCCTTCTGTGCAAACTCCAGGGCTACGATATTTCAAAATAATTGTTTGATTTAATTTAATCATTCATATCGAATCGTGAAATGAAGGTCATTTTGAACGGAAAATCTTCCAAATCCTTTCCCCAAACGCGGTGTCCCTCAAGGCTATATACTAGGTTCTACGATATTTCTGCTCTTCATCAATGATCTTCCTGATGTCATCACTTTCTAAGTAGGCATTTATGCAGATGACACCACCATTTACTCACTTCACAGTAGGAAATCTGCCAAGGCTGACAAAGTAAACCTGGCTACTGCTCTTGGTCAGTGATTAAGCAGAAAATAGCTTGTAAATTTTAATGCCCCCAAAGCAAAACTGTTCTCCTTTAACCACCATAGACAAACTTTCCTGCCAGCCATGAAATGGTCTTTGTGTCACACTACTTTTGTTCTCATCTTGGTTAATATGGGTGTTATAATAGACACAGCTTTTTGACCAAGTACCCTCTGATCGTCATCAGGTGCCCATAGATTGGCTGATGTGGATCATCTTTTTGTTTATTGCGAAATATCCTGTAAAATCAGTTATTGTTCTTTCATGTTGGATTTGTTTCGTCATTCCCAGATGCAAAGATCTAATCCGTGACCAGTAGATGATACTAACACATGTATAACCAACTACTGTATCCACTACGCCAAAGTCCCGAAAGACTTTACTGGTAGATTTTTGGAGTTTTTTTTTTATCTAAAAAAGAATCTTGCACGTTTATGAATCTACCATCCGTCCGTGCATTGAATATTGTTGTCATGTCTGGTGAGGTGCTTCTGATTTTCATCTCGAGGTTCTCAAAAACATTCAAAAAATGATTTCCAATGTAATCGGTCCTGATTTGGCATCTTGAATTTAGCCAATTTCTCTCCGACATAACGTGGCTTTCCTCTGTCTTTTCTACGAATATTTTCATGGCAACTGCTCTGATGACTTTCTATCCCTGGTGTTCCAATCTTGTGAATTTAAGCGTGCTAACAGATGGGCATCTAGGTCCCTCTCTTTTACCGTTGAAATAGTTAAAAATTACATTTAAATAAAAAAATGTTCAAAAGAAATATTTTGTGGTATTCAATTTACTACAGTTATGATAATTGTACTCAAAGAAAGGCACTGAAGCGACTAAAACGCAATGGGTTTCTGCGTGTAAGACGATATGAGAAAAAGGCCAAAAATATTAAAGAGAGAGAGAGAGAGAGAGAGAGAGAGAGAGAGAGAGAGAGAGAGAGAGAGAAAACAATAAATTAAAAAGAAAAAGGTAATAGATAACGATTAAAATTGCATTTAAATGTTTGAAGTTTGAACTTGACAGGAAAGCATGAAACTGGATAAGGGTTCCACAAGAAAAAAGTGAAATACAAGAAACTATTTGCATACAGCTTAATGTTGCACATGTATAATTCAACTATAAATTGATGAGACTTTTTTTTGCTAAACTACGTCTGCGCTTAATTCAAACAGTTGAGGGATCAAGGAGGAAACTGGACCAAAACAATTACCATGAAAATATCTATAGAAAATGCACAGGGAAGTTACGTTACCACGGTGAGAAAGTAAATGAAGTCGCGATAACTGGTGAGGCTCATTAACATTTAAGATTCTTTTTGTATTTTATCATATTTTATATTTATAAGAAAATGATGAAAATTGATATATATATATCGAATAATTATGTGGTTTAAATCTCTATATGCAGTATATATGTATAATAGACTGTCGCTTCAGTATGTTTCCTTCGATATCAACTTTTATATTTACATACTCTCTATGCCTGACACTGTGCACTTTAACTCATAAATATAGTATGCCTTAAAATATATATTTGCATCATATATATATATATATATTCTGTCTTTAAAGCATCCATTGTGTAAACAGAGGGATAATATATTTGGCCACCAATTCATTTCCATCTAAATTTTTTTTCTCTACATATTGCTTTTTTCTTTTACTGATAATTATTTCTGCATTAACCTCGATTTATCTCTGCTGGGAGAGGTTCGAGACCGTTTAGCGATCCCGTTTTTTAGTTTTACCTTTTAAATATTATTATCATCATGAGTTGTAATAAAAATAAAAAAGATGTCTATTTATGGCTGTTAGTGAGCTTTGTGCCACCAACCATAGAGAGAATAAAATATAACTATTGAAATGGTATTTTTATTCGAATAAACATTTCATTATTCATGACTGATATCAATTTCTATCATTTTAAAGAGGAAACAAGGTTTCTTGTTATAAATAATTTTAAACAATGCACCTCATAAATAAAATCCGTGTTTACGACAGAGAACCCTTTTCATGACGTTATTGCTATCCATATAACTCCGACAAATGAACTTCCGGTAAATTTGAATCAATAAAAAATAATGCCTATTTAACTTGATCAAAGAAATAGAAGGGGTTAATTTTGGAGAAAACATTTTTTTCGCATTTTGTTATTCATTAAGTTTGGGTAAACGCCAACAAGATTTTTGAATTTGGAAATATTTTTAATATCGGAAAAGATATTTTTCTTTCTATTTTTAAATTGCTTTTTTTTCTAGAAATATAAGTTGGCAAAAATGATAATGTAATTTGTGCTCCAAATAGATCGTAAGGTGAGGTATATGCATCGAAGAAATACTGAATAGTGCAATGTAGTGATTTAGTTTAAAATAGAGATTGCCGCAATAACTTTTTCAATGAATATTCATATAAACTCTTTACTATTTTCCACAAATATAACAGAATAAGAAGGAAGCCTTTGAAGAAGAAAGTGGGCAAATAGCGTCTAAGAAAATGACAGAATCACATAGCCAATATTCATGAGATGATCTATAGATTACGAACAGTAAGTAAAACTACATGTTTACAAGAAACCAATTCCCAAATAGGAAAAATAAAACAGACTAAATTAAAAAATAATTAAAATCGAGCGATAGTTTTTGAATCAGAACCATTTTTTAACTTTCATGGTGTTTTCTATAACTGAACGTTTCACTATTTACGATGTTATTTTTTTTAATATTCACGTAGTAAATGTAGAAGAATTTCTTTGGTTTTAGCAAAATAAATTCCCACAAAAACACGATCCATATATGGCTCGCATGTCTGTATTACAGTTTATACAATGAAATCATATATATATGTTTAAAAATTTGATTGTATAAAATATAATATATATATAAGTATATTTAAATTATTTATATATAAATTATTTTATTATAACTATTTATAATAAAATATATTAAAATTGTATATATATATATATATATATATATATATATATATATCAGTCACTTAAATGCCATATGTGATGCACACGCTTGGATGATCATGTCTCGAAAAAGACATAACTGGTTCAGCAGAAGATTTTCCCGCAGTAGGTTGCCAATACTTTCTGTGGTAGATTTGTTGCCAGCCAATGCTAAAGAACCCAAACTGACCTATTATTTAACCCATAACTGGAGGAAAGAGACGAATTAATACCGTTCCCAAGGGTATTTGCGCGCAAGTGAATGCAAGGAATTCAAATAGAATTCGAAATCTGCTCCTCGATTTCTCGTTCCGAACCGATATCCACTGCACCACAACTTATATATATATATATATATATATATATATATATATATATATATATATATATATATATATATATATATATATATATATCTGGTATGTATACCATTTCAAACTAATGATTAATAATGATGAACATAAAAACATATATATACTTTAGAAAATTCAACCTTTCCTTTGACTACTGGACTTTGCACAATGTCACACAAGCTTGGAGAACACAGTCATGGCTGTCAGATAATTTCTGTTACCACATCCCAATTTACCTATAGCCAGCTAACTCCCTAGTTTCTGTGAGATGCAGTAGAACGTGTGAGGTAAATATATCTGTTTAAGTGAGATGACAATTTTATTTTCATTTTTTCGTAATTTGGAAGTAATTTCATCCATCGTTTTTTCTCTCTCTATTTATATATACATGTAAATAGACTAAAGAACCACAGTTTGTAGCATTTAATTTTTAAAAGTGCTAAATACAAAGAAAGAATTATTATTATTGTAATATTTTTACTGTAAGTTTTATAATAACAACATACACAAAAGCTATCATGTTTCAGTAGTATAATTAAAATCGAGCGATAGTTTTTGAATCAGAACCATTTTTTAACTTTCATGGTGTTTTCTATAACTGAACGTTTCACTATTTACGATGTTATTTTTTTTAATATTCACGTAGTAAATATCTCTACACAAAAGCTATCATGTTTCAGTAGTATTGATTGTACTTCAACAGGTGATAGGAATGATTTTTACGGAAACACGATAGCTTTTGTGTCACAATGTGAAATTCTTTTATGATAACTACTTAAATTAAAATATATTACAATTATACATATATATATATATATATATATATATATATATATATATATATTTCTGCTCAAACATTTCAAATAAGATACCGTTTCATATATCGAATTTAACAAGCTGTTGACCATTCCTTAAAAAATACTTGGCACTCTAATTTCTCTTATTAGTCATTAATTCATCCATGCGTTCCTTACTATATTCAAGATTTCTAATCATTAATATGATTCGGTTTCATGTTTCAATTATTCTCCCCCTTTAAACACAAGCATGATGCAATTACTATGCCAAATCGAAAGAACGTTTCTTCCCGCCGCCTTTTCTAAATTTACTTCATATCTTAAGGAATATTTATCAGTTTATCTATTTTTATGAATATTTACATATCAATAGCTACAACGATATATCTATATTCATATATTCATAGGTGTATACAATAAATAAAAAGAAAAAAACTGTAAAATAGTTTTTAAGTGATATTTCTATTCTTTCTGGACTTGATATGTGAATATTAGACGCACAAAGCTAACATTTATACAGGGGAAAAATTCAAATTAATATTATGCTCATAGAAAAGGTTTTGGTCCCTGTCAATGTATCTTTTCTGTGCATAAGGCTTGGTTTAAGTGCCTTGACAGGAAATATTTTTATGTTGAGAAAAACACTTTTATAATGTGTTTTAGATAAGTGTTTTCTTACTTTTGATGATAACTTATTAATGTATCCAAGTATATTTAATTTCTCGTTTGATTTTTTTCCCACCTTCTCTCAATCAACAGTTTATACATATCCAAACATATGCTGATTGTAAACAGATCATACGCACACATGTATATACATAATTTTAAGATGCAGGCTGACAAATATGAAGAAGCTGAGAAGTATACACATTCCTACATAAATATATAAAGATTGGAGTAAATATGAATTGAATGTGATTGATACATAAACAGATCTGAAAAGAGAACAAGCAGAAGGGATAGGCATTAATAGACTGAAATTAATAGATATTCAGAGAGACAGATAGAAAAATGGATGGAAACAGATAGATAGATAGATAGATAGATAGATAGATAGATAGATAGATAGATATTGGTTTCCTTAGAATTGGAAGCTGATATCGATAAATTTTCAGATATTAATTATTACAGTGAAATAGATGTTGGTAGAAATATGTGTGTGCTTTTCTATACAAATATGTCGAGAAAAATTGAATATATCGATTGATATGTATTTTCTGAAATTGATAAAATGACTAAGATAGCCTGACATACTTATACATGTAAGAGTGTGTGTGTGTGTGTGTGTGTGTGTGTGTGTGTGTGTGTGTGTGTGTGTGTGTGTGTGCAAACTAGCGGGTACATATATATGTATGTGTGTATGCGTGTACGCACGCACACCTAGGCACACATACATACATTAATACGAGTATGAAATCAAAGGATATTAAATATTAAACCGTATAGTAATTTAATTTCTTTCTTCAAAATCGATCGCATTTTTAGGCTGTATTTTTTTTAACGGTCGGTTGATGTATTAATTGAAATGCCTATAGCCCTAAAGTAACAATAACTTCTGTGCGGGCCTCAATTTTTGAAAATTAATGTTCAGAACTGTTCATCCAGTTAAATATAGATAAAATATCCATAACCAACATTACACACACATGCATACATACACATTGCGAATTTATATTTTTCATCAGATCTATCTGTCTATCTATCTATGATCCTAAGTTTTTACATCCATGAGGTAAAGTGCCTTAATGTTGGGTAATGTTTAACATGTTTGCCTGTTAATCTCGTAGTTTTAAAGCAGGTTCTGTTTTCACGCTGGGCCGTCTATATTTACTTCACAATTTCAATTCCTGCACATTTTAACTGTATATACATTTAAGTATATATTACCTCAAATCTATATTTCAGGTAGTACTTTCTCCCCCTTACTCTTTATAGACCTATTATCGGTGCGGTGCAGTAGATATCGGCTCAGACAATAAATCGGAGAGTCGTGTTCAAATTCCAGTTGAATTCGTTACATTCACTTACGCGCGAATATTCTTGGGAAAGGTATTAATCCGTCGCTTTTCTCTCCAGCGATGGCTTCAAAAGGTAGACAGATGAGGTTCTATAGAAATGGCAACCTACTGTGGAAAAATCTTTTGGCCAGTCAGCCATGTTTTTTTCGAGATATGATCGCCCAGGTGTGTATCACGTATGGCACTTAACTGACTGATTGATATACAGTTACCAAAATTAAATTATTATGATATATGCATATCATGTAATATGTGTGTAAATGTTTTCTTGGATTATGCAATACACACATACACATACACGAACACACACACACACACACATATATATACATATATATATATACAGGGTGTGATGGATTAACTGTCTTCTAAATTACGCAAAAATGATAATGACATTTTATTTTAACAGATATATTTGCCAAAATATTTCAAAATTAGGCGGCTAGACGTAAGGGGTGATGTAATCGCAGAAATTGTTTGACAGACATGTCTGGTTTCTACTTGTGTGTACTGTTGTCAGACATATGGTCTTTCAGCAGCCACCCACTTGATCCAGGGCAGCTCTACCGCTTCAAGTTACTTGATGTAGGCCTCCATTTTGAATGTCCTGTGGGAACATGACTGGAAGCATGACGTTGCAGTTACTAATGATAACTTCAAACATCATGATGCTGACTGATTATATAATTCAGCTTTTTCCGAATCCACTGCACTGTCCTCAGATTGATACCCAAACACTCTGAAATGTTCGTACTGAAGATTCACGCGCAATTCTCAAGCAGTACAGCATGTCGCTTCTAAATTCCTGGTGGTGTGAATGTCGTCATGGTCCTCTTTTTCTCACAGATGGTGCCCAACTCCCCTACTGTACCGTGCCTTCGAGAAAATGAAAAACAAACAACGCGCATGATCGAAATTAAAATTTAAAATGGCAACAATTTACCCACTGCCCCCCGTATATCTGGGTTCGAAGCTCGCATATAGCGGATTTATCAGAACGAGACACCAGTATGCAGAACTGTCTAAAAACCATATCACGCTTTGAACTATGTTTTATGAGTGAAATGAGTTACACGAATTTGATCAGAATTCGTCTCATGTCGTACTAACACGAACTGACAAGCGATTGTAACCAAGTGTTTGACTCTAGTGTCTTTATTCATATTGTTGCTCATGTCAGATTATGCGATCTCTTCCAGAAAGAGTAACTATGGTCCGCTCAGCTTAGTTTCAATATACGATATTAGAGTGTTCTGTGAATGCCTAAGAAACACGTATATGCCTGAGCAGGAATCTCTATTAGGGACTGATTAGTAGCCCTAGCAGATGGGTGTGCTTGAAATGAAGCATACAGACATTATATTTATAACATTAAACCTATATATGTATTTGTGTGTGCGTGTAAATAATTTTATATTTATCATAAGATATAAATGCTCTCTATTTAGTGTGAACATAGTCCTGCCCTGTGGAGGTTAAATCAACCCTACAACCACTTTTCCACAGACAAAGCATTGCATGTCTCTCGCTATTCTATTACTATTTCTGTATAAAATATTCTTTATTATCACCAGTTCAGTCCTTTTTAGCGAGGGCCCGCTATGCAATGTGCACAGGGTTCATTCATCATAATATCCTTCGTTTTACCTTGGCCAGAAATAAATTCTATTAGGAGAGCTTTTTACTTTGTGGAATGGACTCCTGAGATAATGCTTTTCCAATCATTAAAATAGTCAAATCGATGGTCTACTCTTATCTACTTTCAACAAACATATTCAGTAACCCGATACAGTGAATGGCTCTTAGGTCTTACATTAGGTGAACCAGTATCTATCTATCTATCTATCTATCTATCTATCTATCTATCTATCTATCTATCTGTGTGTATGTGTGTGTGTTCGCGCGCTCGCGTGTGTGTGTGTGTGTGTGTGTTCGTGTGTATACGGGTTACTAAGCTTAGCAAACGCTGCTAGAAGATCCAACGTGAAGACCCTTGAGAACAGAACCTGCTTTAGAAGTACTAGATTAACAGGCAAACTTGTTAAACACTACTACACGTTAGGGTTCATAGATAGATAGATAGATAAATAGATCTGAAGAAACTGAGACAGACAAATCTGAAGAAAATGAACAGAGAAAGAGAGAGAGAGAGAGTGAGAGAGAGAGATAAAGAGAGAGAGAGAGCTATAGATTTATAGATAGATGATGATCATAATGAAAATGATAGTAAATAGACGCATGGATGAATAACGAAACAATACACACAGACACACACACACACACACACACACACACACACACACATATATATATATATAAGTGTGTGAGAGAGAGAATGATGTCATTTTCTTCCAATCAATCATTGCCGTAGGTATTATGCTTGTTAGGAAACCAACGTAATTGATACCTATTTTTACCTACCAGTTCATTTCAGGTGCATTTATTCTAGGAGACCCCTAAGGTACGAAACTTCTTCCGTTGCGTTCCTAGTGACTGACACGCCATTAACCGGATGAAGAAAGAGTAGTCATTGTTTAAGCCATCCAGCCATGGATCCAATAAATCCCATTAACGGATCCACCAGTCTCTTGTTCCTACCTGCTTTCAGATGAAGATTTCGAAGAAATTACTTGTTTGTAAAAGAACTGAAAAAGAAATTTTAACGTTATTCAAATCTTTCGTTATCCATGTATGAAAGAAACGATGTTTATGCTAAAGTTCACACAATACAAGGATTGATAGGAGCTCAAGGTTGAAGATTACCATCTAAATGGTTATCATAATGAGGTGTGTGTTGTGAATTAAAAAGAGATGGTAGGAAAAGACAATTCTAAGTGCAAGGAAGATATGTAACGATTGACTCTTGATTCAATGGCGTTCTGTTTGCATCTCTCTTTGGGATGTTTGAGCGTAACTAAATCATTTTCCAGCCAATGTGCAAGGATCTTGTTTTACTGCCCAGATAGAATTTCATTATTACCTACTGGTTTCCCAATCAAATATTTACGATGAGGTCAACGAGTCAAATTCCAGTTGACGTAATGTATTCGAACCCTAATTGGAATAATAAAAGAGGCTTTCCAAAATCTAAGCAAAGTACTCAGAAACAGGAAAATGTCTTTAGAAACAAAGAAATGAGAGATGAACTGCGCTGTAATAACAAATCTTTTGCATAGCTGTGAATCCAAGTCACTTTCCTTACAGATGAAGAGAAACTACCAAAATGTGGTTGTACAGAAGGAGGCTTATTAAAAATTAATTATCTCTAGGTAAGACAATAATCCCACTAAGTCACAGAGGGTTATTGGGACTAAAAGAGATTAAAAGTATTTTAGAAGTAACCGGAAAGTTGATCCTAAACAAGGATACGTGGGATAAATATATACTCTTGATCAAAAGACCGAGGAGGAGTGTGAAACAAACGATAGGCAAACTTATCTACTCTTATTAAAGAGAAGAAAAATAGTAATTAAAAATTCAGAAAAGTTCAGAATTACAGAGTTAAAGTATAAAGTAGAAGTAGACTTTAAAATGAACTGGGAATCTAAACAGGTAACAAGTGATAAACGTCAGTAGACTGAGAAATAATGTGAACCGAGCGATAGCCGGCATGTTATAAACGGAGCACGTAAGCCTTTTGGAACTTTCACGGACAGGTGAAGCAAAAAAGAATCTTATACTCAGAATCATAAAAAAAACAGTTGAAATTTAATGGATGTATAATAAGAAAATACGTTTTAGGAAATTAGACACTCACAAGACATACTGAAGGCAAAAAGAACATGGCGAGTTAGAAGTATAACAATCTAACACTGTTATGTGAATAGATAACCGAACGGATGTCTCAAAAGTAAATGTTACTAAGGCCTACTAGGGATAAGAAGTTGTGGAAAGCTATTACTGCGCAGATCTTTAAGGGACAGGACTCCTAGAAGATTATGTAACTTTGCAGCAACGTCATTTTATTAGTCTAGTATAACGTTTCTATGCGCAGAACGAAAAGCAGATGCCCTAAATATTTTATAACCCAGCGTTCCTAGTTGTGCGATCCGGCTCTAAACACTTAAAAATAAAAATTGAAGCAGATAGAGAATAACTAAATAGTTAACTTCAATATCGTCGTAGATTTATTGTCAACGCACACTGCTTATTTAAATACGGGCGCAGAATGTAACATCCTGAAGTAAAATTAGATGTTATACAAGGGCAGTTATAAAAAAATTCTTCAGATTGCGACTATGATAAAGAGATAACAGAAAGTTTCTTGACCCGACTGAATTCCATTGTCATGTCAGTGCTTTTATTTTCTGCAGACGAATAAGTCATCTACCAATATGTCCTATTGACAGAAGACCTACAGGATCGAGCATAAACCCGAACAATATCTACATGTTTAAGTTTAGTGTATACCATATATTTATTTAACTTTTGGATACGTGTGCAAACCCACCGGGTGTATCTTTAACTATTTTTTACATCTAGTGTAAAGCGAACAACTGACGATCTTTTTCTATTCTAGTGTAAGCTGGATATAAGTGTAACTGTTTTTTATTTTTTACTCTAGTGTAAAGCAAACAATTAGTTATTTTTTGATGGAAGTGTTAACTGGGCACATGTTAACACGTTTTACTCAAGTGTAAACCTTATCTGTGTACACCTATTTAATTCTAATGTAAACGAGACCTACGTTTTTTTTAATCTCGTGTAAACTGGATCAATGCCAAATATTTTTTCCATGTAGTTTGGTTCTGGTGAAGCGTTTGATACATAAAATTATGAAGAAATGATTGAACTATTTGATGTATTTGGGAACGATCCTCTCTGCGATAATAAAACAGTGGTATATATACATAAGTATAGGGTAGGTATAAATGGAATAAAGATAAGACACAGATAGTATCGAAACAAAATGGCTACTTTTGTAGTGATATTATAATATATTTATGTTATAAATTCTAAATATATACATATATATATATTCAGAATTTATAACATAAATATATCCCTCCTGTCACGGTCAAGGAGAGAGAGAGAGAGAGAGAGAGAGAGAGAGAGAGAGGGAAGTGACAAGAGAGAGAGAGAGAAAAGAGGCAGTTCAGTTCATTCTCTTTAGTACTAGCTATTAAACTTTACTACCTTTTATGAAAGCTCTAGCCGCTTGTTTGCACTTTAACTGTGCCTTATTATTTCATTCTTTTGCAATAATTATGTTGTTGAGTAGTGAAGAATATATATATATATATATATATATATATATATATAATCAAATGTTTAGAGGTACAAAATTGATATACTATTTATAAAAACAAAGACTATATTGATAGTTTCACAGGCCCTTTCGTCTCTTCAAGAGAAAAATCGTTGGAAAATGAATTAAACGAAAAGAAAGTCAACGACGGAAACGAAGAGAAAAAAGAGGAAGACACGATAAAATTGATAAACATATATATATATATATACTTAAAACGAGGGAAGGAGAATTCCCGTGTAAATGTGTTCGAAGCCATTATCAACGCCGAGGTGGTTCAGCATCTCACAGCACACAGGCTCCTCTCGGACAAGCAATATGGTTTCCGCTTCACCAGGTCTACTGCTGATATGCTAACGACCATCACCGAGTACATATACCAGGCACTCGACAGGAATGGCGAAGCTCGAACCGTTGCATTGGATATATCTAAGGCGTTCGACAGAGTTTGGCATGCTGGCCTTCTATGTAAACTGCGGAGCTATGGTATAACTGGACATTTGTTTGAACTAATCCAGTCATTCCTCTCTAACCGCACAATGAAAGTGGTATTAAACGGACATGCCTCTCAGAACTACCATACAAACGCAGGTGTCCCCCAAGGCTCCATCTTAGGTCCTACACTCTTCCTGATATATATTAATGATCTCCCTGATTCCATAAGAACCCAAATAGGTTTGTACGCCGATGACACCACAGTTTACTCTCGCCTCCAACAAAAATCTGGTGTAGGCGTCAAAGCTAAACTTGCAGCCGAGATTGAAAAAGACCTCCAATCCATATTGGACTGGGGTAAGAAATGGCTAGTAAATTTTAATGCTTCTAAAACGAAGCTACTCTCAATTAACCATCATCGACAATCTCACCTACCTCCCATTAGCATGGACCAGGCTTGCCTCCCAGAGAGTAAAACACTACGCCTCCTTGGTCTCACACTTTCAGCGGACCTCAAATGGAATGACTATATCGAATCCATTGCTAAATCCGCTGCTATGAAAGTCGGTTCTCTGTGTAGGGCCCGGAAGTTTTTTCCGTCTAAATCTATCCTGCACATTTACAAATCTACCATCCGCCCGTGCATTGAATACTGCTGCCATATCTGGTCGGGTGCCCCTGCTGTTCTCCTCGGGCTTCTCGATAAGGTTCAGAGGAGGGTCTGTAATGTGATAGATACCGACTTGGCAGACCGCCTGCAGTCTCTCTCCCACCGGCGAGACGTGGCTTCGCTGTGTCTCTTCTATAAATACTTTCACGGCTTCTGCTCCGATGAACTTAGATCACTGGTGCCCCCTAAATACGAATTTGCACGAGATACTAGATTAGCAACTAGATCCCACCCTTTTACAGTGAAATCGATAAAATGCAGCCGTAACTTCTACTCCAACAGTTTCTTTCCTCGCACTTCCCAACTGTGGAATTCTCTTCCAAACGATTGCTTCCCCGACGGCTACAATCTCCAGGAGTTTAAATGTAAGGTCAATAGACACCTCCTAACACACTAACCTGCTCCCATTCTATCAAACACTCTTCCCATCTGCCCGACACTTATCCTTGCTATCCTTACTCATCTATCACCTTTCTCCTGACATTCCCTATGTCTATCCACTCCTTCTCTTTACCTTCCCCTATGTAGCCCCATGCGCAATAGTGGCAGTGGAATGCCTTGCTTGGGGTGAGATGATTAAAAAAAAAAAAAAAAAAAAAAATAATTATCGAGAAACAGTTAAAATAAAATATCCCCCAACAAATTCAGAGATTTTACAAAATCCTTCGGCCGACAGAGAGAATGTTTCCGTAATGATATAGAAACTGATTCCAAAATCATTAAGTGATTATTTTAACCAGCTCTATGTATAATTTTGAACCACTCTTTCTCATAATTTTCTAATAATCATTTAAATGTCAATAGTTATCTTTTCTCTTCTAAATCCTGTTCTTTTATTGTCCTCTCTCCTTAATTATGATTTTTCTCAGATTCTTTCGCACCCAGTAACTCATTGCGTCTTATTGTCGCCTATGTTGCGGGTGGGAATGATGCGAACAAAAAGTACCAGATTTGATTTAATCGGAAGCCGACCTGTGGTTCTATAATTATAGTCTTATTATTATGTCAATATTCTTTTCAGATTTCTTTATATGATATGAAATCAAAAAAAAAACATCAGCACAAAGATGACAGATAGAGAAAGTTGTTAAAATTAATCATGATATTAACTCGATTATAAAATGATTGAAAAAAAATGTTATTACTGTTGTCTGCTCTAAAATAAGGTTGTGTGGCTAGGATAACGGTTATCGGCTCGGAAAGTGGAGTCGTGTCCAAAATTTGACCTCATCTTGTTCGTTCACGAAGCACTAATTACATTGCAACAGTCATGTCTTTCCTTTCCATCCAGCCAGTTCAGGATAGATTATTTAACCTTCATTAAGTAACCAATCTAGAAAATAGAAAAGTCTGGATTCAAAATCAGTCTGAAGACTGGTTTTGAATCCAGACTTTTGTTAAAATCTTGGAATCTTTAAAATTACATTCTTATGCGCTTTTTTATACTTTCAATTCAAGCAAGGCAATCAAACCACGAAGACGCAAAGGGTTACTGGATATATATATATATATATATATATATATATATATATATATATATATATATATATATATATATAAGCGTTTCACCCCGAGCAAGGCATGTCACTGCCACTACTGCGCAGGGGGCTACATAGATTAACTATAGGATGATTAAATATAGGAAATGTCAGAGGGTGGGTGATAGGCGGGTAGGGATACCGAGAATGAGGGTTGGGTAGATGAGAGTGTTCTGAGAATAATTGGGAGTTAGTGTGATAGGAGGTGTCTATTGACCCTACATTTAAACACCTGGAGATTGTAGCTGTCGGGAAAGCAGATTGTGGAAGGGAGTTCCACAGGCGGGAAGCGCGAGAAAAGAAGCTGTTGGAGTAGAATTTACGGTTACATCTTATCTGTTTAACTGTAAAAGTGTGGGACCTAGTTGCTAATCTAGTATCTCGTGTAAATTCGTGCTTAGGCGGCACCAGTGCACTAAGTTCATCGGACCTGAAGCCATGAAAGTACTTGTAGAAGAGGCACAGGGAAGCCACATCACGCCGGTGAGAGAGTGGTTGCAGCCGGACTGCCAAGTCAGTATCAACCACGTTACAGATCCTCCTTTGTATTTTGTCAAGAAGCCCAAGGAGAGCAGCAGGGGCACGCGACCAGATATGGCAGCAACAGTCAATACACGGGCGGATGGTAGATTTGTATATGTGCAGAATAGATTCAGGAGGGAAAAACTTCTGGGCTCTGCACAGAGAGCCGACTTTCATAGCGCAAGATTTGGCAATGGATTCGATATAGTCGTTCCATTTGAGGTCCGCCGAAAGTGTAAGGCCAAGGAGGCGTAGTATTTTACTCTCTGGGAAGCTAGCCTGTCCCATGCTAATGGGAGGTAGATGCGATTGTCTATGGTGGTTAGTTGATAACAGCTTCGTTTTAGAAGCATTGAAATTTACTAGCCATTTTCTACCCCAGGCCACTACGGATTGGAGGTCCTTTTCAAGCACGGCAGCGAGGTTCGCTTTGTCGCCCACACCTGGTTTTTGATCGATGCGAAAGTAGATTGTTGTGTCATCGGCGTACATGCCTACTTGGAATCTAATGGCGCCGTGGAGATCATTAATGTAGATGAAAAAGAGCGTGGGACCTAGGATAGAATCTTGAGGGACGCCCGCGTTCGTATGGTAATTTTGGGAGGCATGCCCATTTAATACTACCTTCAATGTGCGGTTAGAGAGGAATGACTGGATGAGGTCAAACAGATGTCCAGTTATCCCGTAGTTCCGCAGTTTGCACAAAAGGCCAGCGTGCCAGACCCTGTCGAACGCTTTGGAGATATCCAAGTCAACGGTTCGGGCTTTGCCATTCTTGTCAAGTGCCCGGTATATGTACTCGGTAATGGTCGTTAGCATATCAGCAGTAGACCTGGTGAAGCGAAACCCGTACTGTTTGTCAGAGATAAGCCTGTGTGCCGTGAGATGCTGAATCACCTCGGAGTTGATAATGGCTTCGAAAACTTTGCCAAAGATCGGAAGGAGACTAATAGGACGGTAATTGGCGGGGTCTGAGGGTTCGCCAGAATTCTTAAATATAGGAACTACACAGGAGGACTTCCAACAGACAGGAAAACAGGAAGCAGATAGGTAGAGATTATAGAGTTTAGAGAGGACAGAGGAGAGTTCTGGGGCACATTTCTTCAGTACTATGACTGGGATTCCGTCACCGCCGCTCGCTTTGTGTGGGTCAAGTTGTGCAATTATCTTGGCGACCAGCGAGGGTGTAATGTGGACGTTATTTAGTTGAGCCTTAGTTCTGGGTGGGAAGTCGGGTGTAGGTATTCCTAACGAGTCCAGTGTCGAATTGGTGGAGAATCTACGGGCAAAGCATTCAGCCTTGTCCGCTGGGGAGGTGAGAACTTCAAATTCATTGATTAGTGGGGGTATTGAAGTCTTACTCTTGTTGAGCACGCTTTTGCAGAGTCGCCAGTAATCTTTGGAGCCAAACTTAGAGGATGCTATGCGTTGCCTCATTCTTGTAGCAAACGCCCTCTTAGCTTCGTTCAGTACTTTTTTACACTTATTCCGTGCTGAGGCGAAAAGGCGCCTGTTTTGGTTCGACGAGCAGCTTCGATAGAGCCGGAAGAAATGGTTCCGGTGGGCAATGGCGGCCGAGCAAGCGGGATACGAATTTGATTTTAGCTGGAATTTCCTGGCCGGGATAAAAGCATCGATGCCAGCCTTAACCCAAGAGGAGACCTCTGGAGACAGAGAGAGAGAGAGAGACAACAATAAAAGTACAGGAATTAAGAAGATGGTGCATTCCAGAAGCTCAGTAGCGTATTGAGAGACAGGACAATTTCGCTAAAAAACAAAGAAAAGAGTACTAGATTGTCATGTGATATTTGTTCTTCAATATGGCAGAGAATGTTGGAAAATATTAGCAAAGATGAAAAGAAGACATGATGTAACCGAAATGTGGTTCTACAGAAGGAGGGTGAGGATATCATGGACCGAATATGTGTATAACGAGGAAGTTTTCGAGGAAGATGGAAACGAAAAGGAAGCTAATACTTAACATCAGGAAAAGACAGCTGAAGTTCCTGGGATATATAATAAGGAAGGAGAGCTTGAAGGATCTGATAGTCAAGGATCAGATAGCGGGAAAGAGAAGTAAGGAAAATCAACGTAGCATACTTGATGCGCTTGAGCAAATTAATGGCAGAGATGAATTTTGGAGGAGTAACAAGAGGAAGTGTGTTACGAGCTACTAGGGATAGGATGATATGGAAGGCCATAATCACTTACGTTCTGAAGAGACGCGACACATACAAGAAGATAGCGCTAAAGCTTCAATACCTTGATAGAAAATGTTTCCAAAGAAATTTCCCTTTCAAATTTATGAGATAAGATATATTTGACCTTATAAATTTTATGCAGTGTTAGATTACTTGCTTGTTATAGATGTGGTTAAATTACAACAAAGTATGTATATCTTGTCCGTTTCCTTTTGTGAATGATCAGTTAAATTAACCTTATTTAGTCTCATTCGTTCAATGCTTTATAGGATGAGTATACGTTAATTTAAGACTGAAAAATCGCCCGGAGAAAACTTAGTGAGAGTTTAAAACGCTACGAAAACATATCTGTGAGAATAGTTTGTTAATCATTATTTTTGACAAGAGTCTGTATGAAACGAAATGGTAAGCGATATGATTTTGATTATTATCAATAGTAGGCACCTTTCCTTTTAATTGCTAAACTTTATTTACTATGACATTTTCTACAGCGATAGGGATCAAACTCATGACACTAGCAATTTCAGCTCTTTAGTCAATTTAGAGGGATGCTGAGGATTTCATGAATGGAGCACGTGTGCATGGATGAGGTGTTGGAAAGGATGCAAACTAGAAGAAAACTGATGCTAAATATCAGGAAGAGACAACTGAGGTTCCCGGGACACGTAATGAGGAAGAAACTAGAGAACTCACAGGTTGGATAAAGGGAAGGAGAGACAAGGGAAAACAGTAATTGTTAGATCTGAGCAAATGGTTGGCGGAGCGGAGCTTAGAGATACCAAAAGAAAAAATATTGAGAGCGACAAGAGACAGAACCAAGTGGAAGTCCACGATCATCACCGTATAGTAAGAACACGGCACATGAAGAAGAAATTATATGACATTTATTGAATAACGTCAAGCAGGTTCAAATGCTTCAGTTAAAAACCTTTTTTTAAATTATTATGCGTAATCTTAAATTGTCACGACCTGTTAAGAAAAAGCAGATGCTATGGGATCTACATTTTACTCCACATTAGCCTAAACCTATTTGAACACTAATATCTGTTACGAAACTGTTGTCATGACAGTAATAAAGACATCAGCTACGGTAATTGTAAACAAGTTAATTTTACAAACCACTTCTTTGGAGTTTAACCATTGTTGAGAGTTTAGCGACTCGTCATCTGCATTCATATATATAGAATAAAAATATCTGACTGTAGGAATATTATTAATATATTAGTTTCGCATGCTAGCTAATTTTTTCTAAATTGGTAACAAGGTATTTTCTGATTTATAGCAAAAGAGTCTACGAAAGGCATTATATTAATTCCCCAAATCTTGTCGGCATTTGTTCTTGTGGCGTGAAAGACGCACTGTTAGTGGAGTGAGAAAGAGAAAAACCTAGAAAAACTCGGTGTACAGAAATTACAAAATCAGAGTTTTTGGCCCAAAATGGTTTCAACTTAGCGTACTTTTATCGTTCTTCGGAATACTTTTTTACTTGTCTCTCAGCCAAAAAAACAAAAAAAAACAAAAACAAAAAAAAACAAAAACAAAAAAAAAACCGTTTAAGCTTCAGAGAAGAAATGAAAACTAGGCCAGGCGTAACACATCGTCGATGCATCAATAAACATGAAAGACGAAATACGTTTCAATTCTTTTTTAAGAACACGAGGAAACTAGTTATGTAGATATTACCTAGCTACTTCAGTCTGTTCATATATATTCATCAGGCCACGTATTTGTCTATATATATATATATATATATATATATATATATATATATATATATATGTCCGTTCATTCATATCTATCTCCATGAATTCACATACATGTGTCTGTTCATCTGCCTTACCCTCTTTCTTTCTCTCTATATATATATTTGTCAATTCATATCTATCATTCCCTTCATGTTATCTACCTATTCATTTCTATATATCATAGTCTATTCATATATCTCTCTATATATGTATATATGTATGTCAATCTGATCTATCTATCTATCTATCTATCTATCTATCTATCTATATCTATCTATCTCACTCTGATCATTTCTATATCAAAATGTTCTATCTCATTCTGATCATATCCATCCATCTCTCTATATAGTTTTTTCTCTCTTCCTCTGATCTATCTCAATCTGAGCATATCTATCTATCTATCTATCTATCTATCTATCTATCTATCTATCTATCTATCTATCTATGTGTGTGTGTATGTGTGTGTGTGTGTGGGGGGGGGGGGTACTTGCATATATCACTATTATTTATTTGTTCTTAATTTCCGTCGTTTTCTTTCTTTTTTTTTTACTGTTTTTTCTTCATTTCCGTAATTCCATCTTCCCTAACTGCTTCACATCCGCCAACGAAGTTATGCATCAGACAGTGCTTAACGCAGCCACTGAACTGGAATCTAGATTCCCGATCCAGCGAATGAAAGTAAGATTACAGTCGTTTAAAACAAATGACAGAAAAAATCCATCACAGTAGCAACTAAGATAACTACTGAAAAAAAATTACGAAGTCTTTCTCTCTTTTTCCTCCTCCTCTCTCTCTCTCTTTCCTCCTCTCTCTCTTTTGATATATATGAGTGCGTATATATATATATGTGCGTGTGTCTATATAGATATGTATATATACGTATATAAATATGGCTATGTACATATACATATATATATATATCTATATTGATAGCAATATATCTATATGTATATTTACGTATCTGGCTATAATGAACACATATAAGTATAATATACTCATATACGATCAAACCTGTTAGATGTAAACGTGTTCGTATAATTCTTTTTTTCTATATAAAAACTGTCTAAGTGTTCAAAATATTCGAGTGCTTTCTTCTATTCTATTTACCATTATGAATTTTGTTTTTTAATTTCTAAACTGAATATGTAGATTTTTCTATATGTGCATCTTTACTGATAATGGTAATAGAATGGTTAAAAATGTTCGGATATGTAGACCACTTGGACAGTTTTTACTCAATTTATATCCAGAAAAAAAAAACACTAATAGAATCCTGCCGGCGATTCGAACCTGCATGCCTTACAGGAAACGGTCATTAGTATTGACATGGCTTAGACTTCTCGGCCAAATACATCCGCCAGATAAAACAAAAGCCGAATAATGCATTTAGACAACACACTTCTGATTCTCGAAATATACAGAGAGTCTCTGTTTCCCAGGTGTGATGCATGTTCGAATCCCGCCAGAGGTCGTATATTGTTCTGAAAAGTTTTCTAGAATATCTATGACGGTATATGTAAATAAATAAATGCACTGTTTAATAATAATACTAATAATAATAACAATATATATATATATATATATATATATATATATATATATGAATTAATGTTAGAATGTACGAATTTTAAATTCTAAATTTAACTAAGCATCAAGTTTAGATTTTTATAATTTATTAAAAATAAAACGGGGAAAAGAGACAATCACACATATTTACAAATATATACATGCCTACATATACACACACACACACACACACACACACACACACATATATATATATATATATATATATATATTTGCTTAGGTTCATGAAGATCAAGAAATGATAGACCAAGTAAATAACCACCAACATCAGTTAGAATCAAAATAGATACATTACAAAAAAGACAAAAAAAAAAACACGGAAGGCAATATCTGATATTTTAAAGCCTACATCAGTGTGAATGTTTTTTCTTTTGTAACCGTTGTAAATATTGTTTTAATGTTAAAACAAATAATTATGCTAAATAATTTTTTTCAAAATTAGACCATCTTAAGTTCTCATTTATTTATTACCAGATTAGATCGTAAAAAACTAAAATATGTACATTCTGGAGAGTAAAATATACGATCGTGGGGAGGATAGGTTACGAGTATTTAGCAAGCGATCAATTTTTGATGGCAGTAGGGGTGGTTGCATACAAAAGGGCCCATTGTATATATATATATATGTGTGTGTGTGTGTGTGTGTGTGTGTGTGTGTGTGTGTGTGCGTGTGTGTGCGTGTAATCTGAATTACTACAGTTGTTTAAGTCACAGGTAGATTCCGTAGTTTTATTTCTTGAGAGATTGTTATTTCGTATTTATTATTGTTGTTATTGTGGTTATATTTTGATTTCTGCTTTTTTCACACTGCCTACCAAATCTGCTGAAAGACCTAATACAGGTAGTGGTGTGTTGTCATGGCAACATTTCATTCGTTTTCCTAAATTCCATAATATAAGTAGCGTTAAAACGACCAAATTCTTCTAAGTATATAAATTGTACTAATCAAGACAATTTTTCGCACATTTTTCAGCTGGGCTTTTCATGGATTTTTTCAGTGTGTTGTTTCGACTTTTTCTTTCGTTCCAAACATAACTACTGTAACTGGTGCTATTCTTGTTCTCAATTTCTGCATGTTTTCTATTTTGATTTCCAGATTTTTTACTTCGATACTTTGTATTTACAACCTTATTTCGTGATTGAATAATTTTCTTCTGTTTTGTGTTGTTTGACTAATTGTAACATTTATTCCCATTTTGTTTCCATCAATGTTAATATGCCAATAGCTGAATAAAACCTCTTCCACCTTCTTTACTGGGTATGTAAAGACGGTCTGCATCGGCCTATAGATGATGCATGTCACACTTAGAAAGAAATTTTTTTGTCTCAGAATCCACATGTCCGATGACATTTAGAGCCCAGTTCAAGATGGTGACACTATATTGAGCCACTAGGATAACTAGGCTGTTAATGGCTATAATTTCTGTTCTGAGAATTCAGTTGCACCCTTCTGTAGTACTCTTTTTGTACTATTTCTTTCAATTTTATTGTGAATTCCTTCATCCCCTTTTACACTGAGGTATTTATAAGCGTCTCCTTGTTCTAAATCTTTGGTTAACTAAGAGGTTTGTTGTAGTGATCCTCGTAACTTTATACAAACTGAATTCTTTTCCAGTGGCATTACTGAAAGATTTTACTATTTTCAGTTGACCTTTCACTTTACCGTCATTTTTAGCATCCAACTTTAAGTCATCTACGTAAAATAAATCGCTTATTTTCTTTTGAGATATCTTATAACTATATTCTGTAAAGTTCGCTGGTTAATGCTATTAGGATATACAAAAGAATAATGTAGACAAATTATTTTTTGTTGATGCATATTTCACCAGATATTATCATTTAATCATTCCATTCATGTGATTGAGGTGAAGTGTTGTTTTCCATATCAACAAATTTTGTTTGATGAAATTGATGACCACGATACCTTGCATATATTTAGAGATTATAAGATCCAGAAATAGAGTACACTATCGATTGGTAATATATCCAGACAGTACTGGGATTTTTCTTTGTTTTCCAAGATCCAAGATCATCTTGTTATTTATTAATTAGGATTTACATCCGTCAGAGCCAAGTGTGCAAATTTTCTGTTCAAGAGGTAGGTGTCCTTTCTTTTTTCTTTCCAAAAAAGGGATATGTCTGTTTTGTGAGTATATATGTCAACAGTTTGTAAGTATTGGGAAGAAAAATATCATTTTGGTCATCTCTCTCAGCTTTGGGTTTTGCGACCTCTTACCTTCCTCTGCTCATAATAAATTTTATTACCGGCGTTCATATTAGAACAAACAACTTTTTTTTAGTTGGTTCTTTTCGATTTATAAAAATTAATAATATGGACTAACACAACTTCTTCCATCTTATTTACAACAATATCACTAATTTAATTACTTCCGTTCAACCAGGCTAAAATAGTATTATAGATGTGTCTGTCCATTTCTAAATTTTTTCGAGCACTCACAAAACACCTGAAATAAAATTGTTTCCAGATTCTTATATTTCTATAGTTTATGACTAACATTTTGTTTGAAGTAATGTAAAAAGGCAGCAACTTGATTATGCCATTGCATTCGCATCGGGTTGCATGTGATATCTATTTTAGTTGTTACTGCCTTTGAATGTCCACAATTAATGTGATTTATGTAATCCAGCTGTTTGTTCCTGATTCTGTAGCACCAGTCCAGTGGTTTCGACGAGGGTAGTCCTTTGTATGACCTAACGTGTTCATTTGCCCGAATCTATTTTTAAACATTGGCCTGAGAAAAAAGTTGTATACAGCTTAGAGTTTAAATATATCTGAACTATCATGCATGACACTCATATGAAGGCTACTTAAGAAGATGCATGATTTATGCTAAATATTTTTGATTTTGTAAAATCTTAAGTTGTTAAAAGAAAACTGCCCCTTGGACAACCCATTCCATTTTTGATTTCCATTTTTCTTATATGAATTATTTAATAACTGGCCCAAACAACAAAGTGTTTGAAGTGCTTAGTTTTTATTGATGCCAGGCCCTGTATTTGCATGGCTTGCAAGTACAGTGAAGTGCCACAGCAAAGTAAACTCATCACCGTTGTCATTATTACTTATCTATTACTAAATAGACAAAAAAGAGTGCAACATAGAGTGGGATTAAGGGCGAGCCTCTTGGATAACTGTAGTGTTATTTGTAGTGAGGGAGTAAATCAATTTTTCATGCTCTAACAATTTGTTAAGGACATTTCAGTATTTTTAAGAGAGACTATGTCAAAAAAAAAAATGAAAGCTCTAAACAAACTACAAGAAAGCGAAATGCATAGTCATCAGTAAAAAGAGGAAACCAAAATGCCAATTACAGGTCGGGGATTATAAATCAAGCAGGCACAGAAATTTAAATACCTGGAAATTGTTCTAACAAAGGACGAAAAATGCGACACTGAGATCCGAAAGCATATTGGCATGGACAAGGATGGATTCCAGAAGTTAAGCAGAATACTGAGAGGCAGGAAAAGTGCATTAGGATCAAAGAAGAGAGTACTGGATTGTTATGTGGTATCTGTTCTTCAGTATGGCAGTGAATGATGCACAATCTCATCAAAGATAACGGAAAGACTTGAAGCAACCAAGATGTGGTTCTACAGAAGGATGTTGAGGATACTATGAGCCAAACACGTGAGCAACGAGGAGATTTTGGGGAGAATAGAAACGAAATGGAATCTTGTACTTAATATCAGGAAAAGCCTGCTGAAGTTTCTGGGAACATTTAATGAGAAAAGAGAGCTTGGCCTACAGGACAAACAGAGGAAAAGAGAGACATGGGAAAGCAATACATGACATTTTTATGTGTAATTTATATGAGCCCTGTTATTACTACTAATATTATTGATTAAGAGAGCAACACGCCAATAAAGTAATGTCTGGATACATATATACGAATCCCAATATACCTATCATAACCCCCAGTCGGAAAAAGGGTATCCGAGATAGATTTATCACAGCTAAATGGGTACGACATTCTGACAGGTTTTGATAAAAATTAATGCTTAACCTCGAGGGTGATACCCAGTTAAACATACCTTCGTGTTTGGTAACTATGACGTTCACTGATTGAAAGCGTTCTCAGGTATCTAGAGCTGACTATAAAGTCCCGTTAGTTACCTTTTTGTTCAAAGTGAAAAAAAAAAAACTCAAGATACGCGTCCATGATACTCTCCCATTATTATTATTATTATTATTATTATTATTCTGTACTTCTATGAGCATACAAGATATGAGGTGATTATCACTGGAGATTGATTAATATCAAGATTTCACTATTCCCTAGGTCTTTCCACAGTATCATCCCAGACTCCCACCGGGGTCTAGATGTGTGGACAGTCTCAAATTCTCTCGAAAGTTTTTGTTTATCCAATTCTAATTCCAGCATTTAGAATGGCTTCAAATGTGCTTGCTATTATCAACAGAACTATAACTAATATTTCTCAAATATTTTATTCACCGATGGAGGTTATAGTATTTTCCCAACCTTTCGCCTTTCTTGCTGGGGGTGGTGGAGTATCCTATGTAGTGCGGTAGTAGCCACATCCATATAATGAGAAATCCTTTTTTTTTCTTGTTCTGGTAATCAAATTTAGTCTTATTTGCAGATTTGCATTGGACATTAAAGATAAATTTTATTTTTCGAACAATCTTTAAAGTCGAATTTAACAGGATTGCCCAATTCCCCGTTTATGACTATCGCTAACCTGTTATGTCTGCTTTTTTAATTCATTTGAGGCAGTTTTCTACATCTGTCTATCATGTAGATTTCATTTTTGTTCTTGTTATATTTTAGTCGCTTTTATAAAATCGATTATATTAATGATTATATGACCAGGCGGATCATCATTAAGGAGTTCTGGATTCTTATAGATTTTGTTTGTGCATTGTTATTGAACTGCTCTGAACAGTGTTTACATTCACTTTTCAAGTAACTTTTATACAATCATAATGTGATCTTTTACAAACTTTTAAAAAGTACACTTCTTTTCGATACTGTTCGACTGATATCATGTCTCCTAAAAATCAAACTTAATTTTGTAAAAAGTTAAAGTTAAAATAAAAATTATCAGCGTCCGCGTTCCTTCATACGCATGTGTATTCGCATTAACGTAAACATCGTTTTAATTCTTAAAGAAGAAAATCCCTCGCACGAAAACTTTCCCACTTTCCATAAAATTATTATGTATTAAAATGGAAAACTAGAAAACAATCCATATTAAAAATAAGAAAGAGACATCTGATATTTCTAGTGAGAAAGGAAGGCTATGACGCTTTAAGGGAGAAAAGATAGAGCGGAAACATTGAACAATATATCTTACGTGTTGAGTGGATTGCACAGGAAGAAAAAAATAAACATTGCAAATAGTTAAACTTTGCTTAGACAAGAAGAGACATGAAGTTATTGAGAGTGACGATTTCCCACTGTCTAAAGAATTTCCCACGGTCTAAAGAATTTCCCACGGTCTAAAGAATCATGGAACAGAAAAAAATGGTAGTATAGACAATAATTCAACAAAAACTAGATTTATTGAAAATAATTAATTTTAGAAATTCAAATAATTATAATCCCTTATTGTGCATATATATATATATATATATATATATATATATATATATATATATATATATATATATTTTAATTCAGATACTTCAATCCAAGCGAAAAAAAGCAGGAAGGTAATTAAATAAAATTGTTTTAATTTCTTTGCAATCTATTTAAAAAGGAAAAGTAGACTAATTTTTCTCCAGTTTCTGAAAGGATTTTTCTGTTGCTGAGGTGATGTGTTGTCCCCCGTTGGGATCTTCATATCGAAATGGCCATTCAACATCTTTGAATTAATCCTTTTTTAATATATATATATATATACATATATATATATATATATATATATATATATATATATATACCCCTGTCACGCTCACGCACACACACACACACACACACACACACACACACACACACACACACATATATATATATATATATATATATAATTGCGAGGCATCGTCGGCTCAGTTCATTGTCTTTACTACCAGTTATTAAAATTTGCTACCAGTTATGAAAGCTTTTGCCGTGTGTTTGCTCTTTAACATTGCATTATTTTATTTTTGCATTAATTATGTCGTCGAGTAGTGAAGAACATATATATATATATATATATATATATATATATATATATATATATATATATTCCCTCTTTTATAATAAAGACCATTGTGTATTTATTTGCATATATATAGATATAATTAGTCTTTAAAAAGTCTCTTATAAAGTTTATTAAAGTAAAACATGTTAGATTAAAGCCACTTTTTCTTGTGCTTGTTCTTTATTTATTCCATTCATTTTTCAGATTTTAATCTATATATTTTACTTTTATATATATATATATATATATATATATGCCAAATTTCTAACAGTCGGCAGTGTGAAAGAGATGAGTGAAATGCCTAATGAACTTGTAATGTATTCTCGAATTTTACATGACGACATTAGTGACTCAACACAACCGATAATCCGATATATAAAAGGTACTCTTGTTCCGGAACAGAGGGGTGTCTTTAGATAAAACAAAGACAAAATACCTCACCTGCAAGTTTTGGCTAACAAGTTATTTTGGTAGAAGTAAGGTAGATCTTTTTACGCTCTTATAATTATGGCCTTGTGCCAGAAAGCAAAATCTTATAATGCCGTGCTTTGCATAAGCGTAGTTTAGCGCGCTTTTTAAGTGGTGTTTTATTCTTTTAGAAAATTCTATTCCCATTTGGTGCCGCAAAATTATTGCCATGTGCCAAACTACATTAAACTTGGAAAATATATACCTCAAATGTGTAATAAACAGATACGTATTTTTCATCGTGATAAAATAGACCGGAAGTCTTGGAATCCATTTATGGTATTCCTGGCACTCTGGCTTTCTACATTTGCAAGATTGATGCAACATAATTTTCCCCTGGGCCTTATTTTTTCCTCATTGCATATTCTACTGTGCTAAATGAAGATAAGTAAATACTGATAACTTAGTAAAGCTATTCGATAACAGTTAGGTGGATGGTGAAATTCAAAAGTCTAGTGATTCCGTGGATATTGAGGTCATACATCAGGAGACACCGCGGATGGTGATGACTTACGCCTTGAGATTCTGCCGATAGTGAGGTTCTCACATATGTATCGTGAGATCTCTCGACTTGGCGATTCCGCGGTACATGGCGTCTTTACGTTTGTCGATTCCGAGAATGGCAATGTCAATTTAGGAGATTCCGCGGATGACGAGGTCCTTAATGATAAGTTCTACAGATGGTCATCTCCTTGCTTCTGTTGATTTTACGGGATGGAAGTTCTAAAAATTGTCACTTTCACATATATTGATGACCTGTTTGTTCATGATTCTACGGATGGTTGGAATCTGACTAATTTAAATGATGGTGAGGTATCTACGCTTGACGATTCCGCGGATGGTAAGGTCCTTACATTTATTGGTTCTGTGGATGATGAGTTCCCACTGAGACGCTTAAATCTAATAATAACTGGCTTTGTTCTTTCAACTGCAGAGCAATGGACAATGCAGACAAGAACGTTGTGATTGCATAAAACCACCAATAACCAAATCATAGACTGTTCAGAATCGACTGAAAAGACGAATCGTCCGTGTACTAATTTCAAATCATATCACTTCAGAGTAAATAACACCTTTCTGATATCTCAGACTTCCAGTTGAGTTTTATGCGGCGTAATTTAGTGACGTTTCTATTCATAACTTTATAAATTAAAGAAAAGATCTCAACATTTTATCAATGACAGAGAACTAAGGACTTATTGCGGAAGACAATCAAATTTACTTTCCTTATATTTCATAACACATGTCTCCAGTAGACTTATGCATTGATTGATTCAATAACGACGACAACTTTACAAATGGCGAGACTTAGAAAAGATGTTGGAGCGTTTGTCTCATCGGAAATTTCTTTGTTAAAAATAATGTAAAAGAATATTTAATTAAGTAGAATGAAAATTGCATCTTCTTTTCTGGTAATTTTCTAAGCGCAGCTTTGATATGAAACATGGCCGAAACTATGGGGACGTTTTAAGGAACGAATTCGCCGGGGTTCTCTCTGCATCTTCTTTTATATAACATATAATTTCAGGACGTCGGTGTTGTTCTTTTTGAGACTCAAAATAGGTCTTAACAATATATACCCGCTCTTTTCTCCATTTGCACAAGTTTGTTAAGTAGTTTACTTGCCTGAATCTCATGTCTTCAGCGTCATGGGATTTTCAAAATTCTTCAGCCTCTTTCTGACAGTAAAATTTCACTACAGTTTCTATTTCTCTTTCATTATTCTGCATTGCTCAACTGTTCCTGCCCATGGTATTCTCAGCATCCTTCAGTAGAATCTCATCTTTGTCGCTTCGCTATTTCTTCATCTATGCGAAGATTGTCAGACATTCACTGTATATAAAAGTTTGCGTATAACATCACAGTTCTGTCCTTCAAAAAGCTCTGTTAGTCGATTCAATTTTCTCAATAAGTTATTCTGATTGTACATTCAAAGGAATTAACTTAACTGTAAGTGAAACTGATGTTTTCTTAATTTTTTTTCAGAGGTAGGTGTCTACCATTTTTAATTCTTCGTTGAATCTGAAATGGATAACTCTACTTTAACTCAGTCAAAACTTAGCAAATTTTTAATTCTAAATTTTTAAAAAATATTTTTTAAGTAGTAGTAGATATACTTTTCTATCTCCCGATCCATACAACCCTTTCCTTAGAGAAGCAGTAGAGGCTCACCCCGCGGGTGTTTTCCCAAATGCCACATGCTGTTTCTCCTCTTCATAAATGATCTTTCTGATGTCATAAGTTCAAAAGTAAGTACCTATATCGATGGCACTTATATTTACTCCGGTCTCAGTAGAAATTCCGCCAGAGTTGACAAAGTAATCCAGGCTGCTAACCTTGAGAAGATCTTCAAATAGTGCTTAACTGGTACAGGAAATGGCTTGTAAATTTTAATGCCTCCAAAACAAAACTACTCTCCTTTAACGATCAGAGAGAAAATTTCCTGCCCGTCATCAGCATGGCTGATGCTAGTTTCCTGGAAAGCAACACACTGCGCCTCCTTGGCCTCACTTTTTCAACTGACTTGAAGGGAAACGCTACATCGAATCAAAAGCTGCATCTACTACAAGTAAAATTGGGTAACTGTGTTTTTTTCTCGTCAGTGTCTATCTTGCACATTTATAAATCTACCATTCTTCCGTGCATTGAATATTGTTGCCATATTTTGTCTGGTGCTCCTGCTATTCATATCGATGTTCTTGACAAAATCCAACATTGATTTGACATCTCGACTTCAGTCATTTTCTCACCAATGTGGCTGCTTTTTGTTTTTTTCTACAAATGTTTTCATAGCAACTGCTCTGATGACCCTTTTTTCTCTGGTGCCCAGACCACACTAATTTAGACATCCTACTAGATAGGCTGCTAGCACCCACTTTTACCGTTGAAATAATTAAATGTAACCGCCACTGCTACTCTAACAAATTATTTTAATGCGCTTCCCACCTGTTGAACTCCCTTTCGTTTACTTGCTTTCATGATCAAATTTTCAAAACTTTAAATCCAACGTCAATTGTAGTTTTCTATCTTCTTGAATCCTGTTCGTATTTTACCTGTCCTTAATACCCCTGTACCCAAGCTTTTCTCTCGAGTTCATGCTATGAAATTTTCTACGTACCTTGCTTGGGGTGAAATGATTAAAAAAATGTAACTTTTACATCTCTTAATACATTAAGGCTGGTTATATTTGTTCTTTCTCCGAAACCGAATTTTACTCAATGCTATAGCATCCAATGCTATTTCACGCTAATAACTAAGGGTAAAGTAATTAACTTTTCTTTCTACATCACCCCGTGTATCTTGTTCTCTTCCTTTCTCTCTGATTCTCAACTGTCTGCACATCCTTCTTTTGCCCCTTCTCTTTCACTCCTTGTAGCTGGTTGGTCTTTCTCTTCACTCTTCTTCTGCCTAAAACTTTAACTCTCTTTTGTAGCCCCTTGCACATCAGTGGCTGTACCGCCTTGCTTGGGGTGAAATGATTTTAAAAAGAGTAAGTCAGTTAAGTGCCTAATGTGATACACGCTTGAACGATCTTGTCTTGATTGACTGAATGATTTTTGCGTAGTAGGTTGCCAATTCTTTCTGTGCAAGACTGGTTGCCAATGAAAGCTGTAGAACCCAATATGTATTGCTATTTAACTCATAGCTAGATGAAGACGAATTACTACCTTTCCTAATGGTATTTACGTTTAATACGTTTAACCGATGAGTTTATGCTGATACAAAAAGAAAACTGAAAAGAATATTAGGCAAAGCATTCGCGGAAAAAAAAGTTAGAATGCACGGTTGTCTAGAAAAAAATCTAGTCCTAATTGCGAATTATGTATCGGGGACTTTAAAAAAACAGCAAATGTGGAAATTTAACTATCGAGAGAGTAAAGTAACAGACGATGGAAGCGAGACTCTAAACTATACAATAAGAGCTGAAAATGCTCTTCTAGACAAGAAGCAAAGTATTAAAACATACTAAACTATCACAAAAAAGTGTTGAACTGCTATATAATATCTATTTTTAGAAATTAGTAGTGAATATGTGGTTTGAGAATAACATGAACAAACATGTGACAAACGAGGGTGTTTTAACAACAACTACACGGACATTGCTGTTGGCAATCAGAAAAAAGAGCTGATATTTATGGGATATAAGATGAGGAAAAGGGGTTTGTAGAAGTTAATACTCTCAAGATATACTGAATGTAACAGAAGCAAAAGGAAACAGCGGGTACCCTAGTTAACAAGCTGATTTGATTGGCTGATTTGTTTCTTACCGATTATCAGTATTTTGCCAGAAAATATTTCTAGACTGTAAGAATTATTTGGATATGATAATGATTTACTGACACAAGTCTTGCTAATTAACCTTTAGCTGGGAGGTGAAGAAGTGGATTCATACTATTCCCAATGGTATTTACACCTAAGTGAATATGAGTAATACAACTGGAACTGGAACTCGGTTCATCGATTTTTAATTCCGAGACGTTATTTATTGTACCACTCGCACATCCCTGCTTATAGTAATTAGTATTCCCAAGCAATTACCTATCTAAGTAATGATCGGTATGGACATTGTTTAACTTTGGCGATCGTACGAGAACCGTTGTGTCAATGCAATATGACACAAAATGAATAAATGAATGGCTGAACAAAGGCTATAAAAAACACGGCCAAGCTACTTAGACTAAAAAACATAAAAAAATATGGGAAGAAATGATTCCTCACAACCTAAAAGACGCGGCAATTGTTACTATGCGGGATTAGCGAATACTAAACACCTTAAATGTCTTAGTATATAGATCGCATATTAGAAATTTAGTATAAGCGAAAAGAAACAAATTTTCACATCCACTGCGCTAGGAGTAGTTTCACACAACACCGCTAGATGCTACGTAACCAAAACATTAACCGAAGAACTCTAATCAAGTAAGTACTATATACACGCTTGGAGTATTATGTCTCCTTCGATCCATCAATAACTAGGTAGAAGATTTTGCCGCGGTTGGATGACATTTCATTCTACGGTAGACTGATTAATAACCAAGGCTATAGAACCCAATCTCTGCTGCTATTCAATCTAGAGCTGAAAGAAGAGATGGAATCATTCCTTTCCTAAGGGTTTTTGGCAGAAGTGAATGCAACCAATTTAACTAGAATTAGAACTCAGCTCTCCGATTTCTCATTCCGAGACGATACCTAATGCACCATAACGCACATCCAAGAACTCAAGTAGTGATCTTAAACAACCATGTCAAATCATGGCTTTCATATGGATGATATGCATGATGACACATTTGTTCATGTCACTCACCGCTTGCTCAGGTCGATTGTTAACTTTGTCTCAGAGCTATTAAACCCTGTAGAATTTAGTGAAGATTATCCTGTATTAAAATTCCTTGTTTGAAGAAACACAATCACAAAGAAACATATAAGTATAAAAAGGGATATAGAATCTAGACTAAATTTGAAGAATATGACAAATAGAAAACTGTTTCAATGAAACAAAATTACGCGTTTCGCACTGGCTAGTCTTCTTCAGATCAAAAACGAAATAAATATGCGTATGTGGGGTGTGTGCTTAAATAATAAATCTTTAAACCTTTTTCGGCTAATCTGGTGTTTCTAAAAATGAAAGAAAAAATAAAATTGTGACGCGTTTGTAAAAAACGCGTCACAATTTTAATTTTTTTGTTGTTATCTTTTGTTTAGAATTTTGATTTTTCAGAAATTTATTTATAGATTTCTCCAGCTTTCATTTAATTCAAGGTAAATCCTCATCTTCGGTCCTGGACATGACTGTAAACTGCATCCGGTAGCAAGGCCTCTGATTGGGAGGTTGTGAGGAGCATGGAACCACCTCTTAATTGTTGTTGTTCCCAGGTTCACCCTGACCCTGAGTGGTAGCACCTGTTAGGGTCCCAGCTATGGCAAAGAGTTATCCCTCAAACTGGTGTCAAAACACTATGAAAGTATAAAAATACACTTAATAGAAATATGTACATTTATAGAAAAATATACATTTTTCAAGCAAAAATATTACTAGCAATACATTTTGAAAAAAGAATTATTACCATAACACATTTTTAAGGAAAAATTATTCTCAGGAAAACATTTTTGAATACAAAACTAAAAGAAATTTTCATTTTTCTAAAATAAAAAAGAATAAAAACAAAAAATTCATCAAAATCTGACTAAATCAACCTTCTTTTATAACCAAACATTAAAAATACCTGAAACCCCCACCTTTTTGGTAATAAATAACACACAGACGTTGATATGCCATTAAACAAAACTTAAACTGAAAATTCTCATCCTATTTTCAGAATTGGTCGAAAGAATTATATTATATCGCAGAAACCACATCACTTAAAGACTTTCAACAGAAACAACTACTAAAATGGATATCACATAGAACTCGAAGTCAAAATATGGGTATTTTTATTAAAATGCTACCTCAACGAAATGGCAAGGAATGAAATCCGCATCAATGCTGGATAGAACGATAACAGCAGACTTAAGAAGCTTTCTTTTTAAGAGAAAGATTTTATAAATTTAAATCGACAGTAGTAGTAAATGCTTGGTCAATGAATGCTAAAGGTTTTCATATTCCTTTTCAAAAAAAAATCTTGTCGAAAATTATTGCACTTAAAGGTATTCATTCAGTAGCTAACCAAAGTCGAAGGCATTACTACTTTTTAGTGAGAGTCTCACGCGTCAGTGAACAGAGGTTAGCCCCCTTCCAACGAGGAACAACTGCCGTGAAATTCTAGAAGAATGACCTAAGTTAAATAAAATTTTGCTTTGTATTGCATACTTTCCGATGATCTATATTATGTCATGAGGTATGTCGTCTCCTTTAAAAATACGGTGCGGTCTGTTCTCTGCATCTTCTTTCTTCAGGAGTAAGAGCGAACGCTTTTTGAAATCATTCGTTTCGACATCTCCATCTTAGCCATCATATAATTCTTTATTTCTTTTTAATTCCAGATATTGAAGTTTAATATTTTCTAGTTCCACGTCTTTTTCATGCTTTTCTTTGTATTATTTTTCATGGAACGGTGCAAATCCCGGAGAATATTACACATTTATTTTCTCACACTCGAATATGTGAAGCCAATGTGAATTTAGAAATAGAACTGAAGTTATAAATTATTCATACATATCAAGTCGCTAATTTTGAAGCGGGTTAAATTAAAAAGAAGAAAGATCAGAAAAAAGACGTAAAATGTGGACATCATTTTTTATTTTTATATTTTGTGATTGATTTTTGTTTCTTCTATACTCTTGCGTATTTATTTTAACGAAATTTGAGATGTGCTCTTGGTTTGAGGTTAGATGTTATAAATTTTAGTTCATCAAATGTGTACACTGTAATTTGCGTTTGATCTAATTCTAGTTGTTCCGCCATTTAATATAGATTTTTCCTTGCCCATGGAAATTACGTTTCTTTAAAATTGCGAAAGATAGGCACAAGGAAGTCATATGTTTTATTCAAAAATGAGAAAAGAAAAATACTTGCGAATTTGAATAGAGGACTTTTTAGTTAACAAAAGTGTTGTGATGTGGGGTCTGACAAGACACAACACTTAACTCGACAGCCAGTCAATCAATACTCTGTAAAACAAATCACTGCAATAGTATTATCTTCCTCTTTTTTCAAGATTTTCTCATAGTTTCTGTAGTATGCTGCAAATATAACCTCTTCATCAGGGTTATATTTAAATTCACCAATTGTATTTACTCCCGAGTTCTGTGACGAAAAAAGGTAGACGTGTTTTTGCTACCTTTACTCTTCATAAAACATTCTAGTATTTTTGCTGATGTTCTTGTCTCAACAATGTTTCCTGGAATTCGCTGTTGTTGTTTTATTCATTTTAACATTAGTGCTTTCAAGTCCTCCATTTTAATTGTTTGATTTGAAAATTTTCTTCCAATGTATATTTTAGATATCTTAATGTCCCGATGCCTCCGTCAATTTTTTCTCGCCTTGTGATTTTACAAGATGAAATAAACGAATTTTTGTTCTTAAAATTTACTATTGAAAAAGAGTGTCAAATTTCTGTTTATCTTTTGTGAATGTTCTTGTCCATAAAAATAATGTAGGATCTTTTACTTCAGTATATAGGAAGGTCACTTTTACTGAACTGTACACCTGTTGGAATTCTTTTTCCCCCGTCAATGTAATATTAATTTAATTAAAACCCTAAAAAAAAAAAACTTATAAGGCTCTCAAAATTTGTTCCAGTTCCTTTCCTTTTCGTTGAAAAAGATTTTAAGATGACAATTTCTAAGAATGGTTATCGATTTGACATTTGGATTCCACCATGCGTTTTGCTATTGAAAATGTTTATAAGGTTAAGTCGTTAGATGTTAAAAATATCTAATTTATTTGCGATTACCTTTCATTGGTATAGATGGGGAAGTTTTAGCTAAACGAATTTCTAATTCTATTGGCAAGTGTTATTTCTTTGCCATTGTGCGTTTAATATTTTTTACACGAACAATTCTTTCCTCCATTCGTAAGGATGTTTTACCTCTACATCACATAAATTCCGTTGTTTATGAATTTCAATGTAGTTGCGGATGCGACTACATAGGTAGAACATCTCAGCGTTTGGATCAAAGAATTAAGCAACATTTACCTCCTAGAATCTTGGACTCCATCGCAAATGGCAGTCAACTGGTGAATACATCCAGGTCATCAATAAGACAACATATTATTAATAGCAGGAATTGCGTTGTTGCTGACAATTTCACCATCTTATCAAGGTCGCACTCGCTATATCATCTTAAGGTGCTGGAGTCCATTTATATCAGATCCCGGGGCCAACTCTCTGTAAGCAAAGAGAATGCCTTCTGGGACTGAATATAATTGGGTCCTAGTATCCTTAAATTTTTTCCCCACTTCATGATTCACATTTCATCTTTTACGCCTAGAAATAAAACTTGATAAAGATCTGGGCAAAACCGGTAGTTTTTTAGTTTTATAAAGTTGCTGGAGTCGAGCTGCCAAGTCGTGGCCTATCGCATTACAGATTCTTCTTTGGAGCCTGTCGAGAACAGAGATGAACAACAGTATTCTATGCAACAGTATTCTATGGCCCGACACAGGGACCCAACCTTCCTAGCAGTGGATTTAGCTATTGACTCAATGTAATGATTCCACTCTGAGGTCGGAAAGATAGGGTAAGGCCGAAGAGGCGCAGTATATTGCTTTCAGGGAGAAACGCTTGGTCCATGCTTCTGTCCGATTGTGGTTTTTGCCAAAAGGTTAAAAAATTGCTATTTACCTTACTAGCCGTTTTTATTTATGGGTTATGAGTTTAATATTTCTATCCTCCTCTCAAAAACGCCACCTTTTCGTCAGTGTCCAGCTTGTACTAGCTTTCACTTAGTCTTGAATTCTTTAAATGTAAGTCATTTTCCATGCATCTTTTCAATTACTTATGAATATATTTTTTTTCCTTACTTTCGTTTCTCTGTTATGCTTAATTGAAAGTTTTCCGTCACATGCTTTTTATTTTCTTTAACATGTTAGAAATTGATGTGGTAGTTGGACTTTAACTAAGTTAAAACTCAGTAATTCTTTATCTTATTACTCTTTTTTTTTAATTGGAGTACAGAGACCCTACTGTCGCCCAGTTCACACTCCTCCCACCTGTGGTGAACAGACGTAGAGGCTTATCCCTTGTTTTGGAAGTGGTTTCCGGCCTTCTCTTTCTCTCCTCAGACTTCAGTATTGGTGCTACGACGATTTTCCTGCGACGTGCGTGGTCGGTGGCAACGTCTCTTCATTGTAAGACGTCTGCTTCCGACTGGTATGTAGGAGCCCTAACTCTTGCGTAGCGTCAAGAGCAGCTACTCTGATCAACAGTTGCATAATATCGGGGTACTTGTTGTGCCATGTCGCACATAGATAGGTATCCCTGCAAGCGCTTCGGATGGGCAACTCCGAGGCCACAGTTTGCTGCAGCCCGCGCCAGTTCCCTTCCAACGCATGTCGTAGTTAATGACCGTCTGCCTCCACTACTTGAGGTCTCTCATACCAACAACAAATATATATATATATATATATATATATATATATATATTACGTGAAAGTAAACATAGATTAAAATCACATTTTTCAAGCGATTACTTTTTTTTTATAAAAGATACAGAGTAGAGCTTAATATTGTAATTTTGTTATAACAATGGTATATAAAAGCATAATATCACTACACAAAAATTTTCATGTTTCAGAAAAATACTGTTTTTCTTCAGGTGATATGTTAAAATAAACGGTAAAAATGATTTATTTTTAAAATATAAGATGAATTCATGGTTATTTAGAAAAGTAGGGAGTAGTAGTTGGAGAAAATGCTTTAGGTGTTTTAATATTGTTCACTCAAAATGAGAATTATGTAACCATAGAGTTTAAATATTTGGGTTATGAAAGGGAGCTGGGTAGCTTGGATCTAGACATGCCACTTTTTGATTTTGTCTGGATAAAATACATGGTGGGATCTTATATTTTTTTAAATGGGTAGACAATAATTTTTAACAGGAGGTTTACGTCAGAATTAGGATTAAGTAGTTATGGTATATTTAGTTATGTTGTATTAAGAACAATAATTAAGTTAACATGAAAATGTTTGTGTAGTGATATTATGCTTTTATATACCATTGTAATAACAAAATCATAATATATAATATTAAGCTAAGCATGGTGTACTATTAGACATTAGACCCCGAGAAGTTACCACAACAAAGAAATACTCAATTACACTATTAACGAAATGAACGTCTCTCTTTCGCAGATTTCAAACGCTGTATCTACTAACATTATGTCCGTACCAATACATAAAGAAATCAGTGAATTTTGAATCCAACATTATTCATAAGAAAGGATATAAAAACCTTTTGCTGTGTGAAAATATCCGTGTTAAAGAATTATGAAAAAATAAAATAATATAATAAAAATAAGGGCAGTTTCGCAAAAGTTCCTGTCACCCTGAACCTGGCACATTTAACTTCTAAATTACGTTTTCGTGTGATAGTAGTAGTGTATATTTTGCACTGATCGCTTTTCCAAATCATCGCTATCTTATTACAAATTTGTTTTTAAGTTTAATACTCACATTATAATAACAGTATAATATTTAGGCGGAGGTATTGTATTCTGTCTGTCTGTCTGTCTGTCTGTCTGTCTGTTGTCAATATATCTCAAGACCCACTGGATGGATTCAGATGAAACTTGTAGGGTGGCTAGACTCATGACTGGCAAAAAATGATTATATTTTGGTCAATCAAGTACGGAATAAAGTTTCAGGATTATTTTTCCGGTTTTATTAATAAAATTTAATTTTTGCCTTTCTAATGCCAAATACTGAATTACCTCCTCTAGATCAATTTAAATATTGAATAACATTCCTTGTTTCATTTTAAGAGCGGCAGAGTTCATTTTTTGTACTTTCACTATTGAGAGTTGTCAAATTCATTGAAGTCATTTTTTCTCATTTTAATAATAATCTTTCTCTAATCGCTGAGATGATGTCGGTACTGACATGGCCGAGGTTTGTGGTCTTTGACTACCTTGCTTAATACACACACACACACACACACACACACACACACACACACACACACACATATATATATATATATATATATATATATATATATATATATATGACAGGATGATATATAAATTTTATATATGAAGAACAATTTTGGCGAAAAATGTGTTAAAATTGCGGTCACTCTCGTTACGAATGCCCACCGTGACGAGACTGACCACAATTATGGTATTAAAATTCTATGATCAAAGGATAAAACAATTCGCTACGATGCAAATGTTTAGAAAGTGCTTTTTATCGCAAGATCATCCACAGTAAATTTACGACTTGGCTTTTACGACATGTGTAGTCGAACCAACGTAAGAAATTTAGCCCGATGAAATCTTGTATATATATATATATATATATATATATATATATATATATATCCTTTTTCTATGTATTTCCTTTTCCTTTATAAAAATAGAATTTTTTTAAAAAATGCCAAAAGATTTGAGCTCAGGCACCATGTAATACAATTTATTTCCGGCCTAAATTTAAAGTTTCCATTAACTTTTATCTTCTCAGTACTTTCTCACTTATTTTTCATCTTTACTTTTCATTTCCTCTGTCTTTTCTGTTTCTTAATATCTTATTTTCTGATCTTTTCTACTCTCTTTCTTCCTCCCCTTTTTTAATATCTTTTTACCTCATACAAAAAATTTTCAAAAATAAAAGAAAGTGGTATTTAAAATTAAAACCAATTTTTTCAACAAAACGTTTATTACCATCATTATTAACTACCTGATGAAACATTTTTTCCTTTAATTTCGAAACAAAATGTACAATTTTGTAGTAGATTTCAGTTTGTACATGTTCTAAAGTAATAATTAATAATAAATATTTATTACTTTATTTTTATATTGAGCATTATTTTAAATTAATGTTTTTAACACTACAATTAATTTCTTCGTTCCTTATATATATATATATATATATATATGTATACTTATCGTAGATTGTGTCCTTTGGTGTAATGCAGTTACTAGAAAGTTGGTTTCTTTAAATCAATATTACGACTGAATAGTGAGTTAGCTCCTTTATTAACCTTTCAGCTCTTAAAACGCATAAAGATAATTACAAGCATCTAGCTTCTCACCCCTTGGGAATGAACAAAATGACAAGAGAGTTCCATAAGATTTGCATTTAATCCTTTGATTAATTGCTCTTACTATCTAATCAACTGATAGAAAATTTCGAGATGAGCCTAATCACAATTCTACAACTCGCGTTTTAGTTGCATCCTGTTCTGGCTGCGTTTGCCTAACTGTATCTCTTTATTACTAGTAAAACCTTTTTCTTAATAAAGATTTGTATTGTTTAGAATATTTTTAATACTTGAAAAAGTAAATAGACTTTCGAAATATGTTTTAGACATTATTAGACACTGACTTTTTTCTTTCTTTTATTTTCTTAAATCGCGCTCTTTCATAATTGTTGTAAGTAATAATATTGATAATAATAAATAATGTGACTCTCGTCTTGAAGGACAAAAATAAATTGTAGGCAAACCGTCATGTAGAAGGGAAAATCTAATATAGAGCGTTTATGAGACAATATATCTGATCGGCAGCAAACATGATAATCTGCTTCCACTAAGGATATATAAACCTCTTTTAGTCTTGGTAGATGACCTATCTAGAGATAAATTCAATGTTAAAATTAGGGACCTAATTGCAAAACTTTTATTGTGAAATGGCAGTTAATCATAACTCATACTAGTGAACAAGGGCTGCGCTCCTCGGACACTGGCCAATCTGAGCTTGAAAAAATGCTACTGATTCATACTTTCCAAAATTTATGGTGTTGGAAGGCTCCCACAATAAGATACATAGTACAGGGCAGCCGTCCATGTTTAACACCCATCGGTTCCATTCAATGGAGAAGACAATATATAAATTCTTGAGGACGATTGTCTAAGCTATTAGAATTGTCTAAGCTATTAGAATTTTTAAATAGAGAGCAACCGTGTAGAATTTGGAGGAAAAATAATACCAACGTAAGATCACACATAAGTAGTGATAAACTGGCTAACATACGCAAAAATATGACCAAACGTCAATTGCTGACTGGCATTGACATTGATCAAATAAAAGAGAGAATACAATTACATTTGAGAAAAAAGCCTGAAATACAATACACCAATCAAAACAAATGACCTCAAAGTTGAAAATCTTAAGGAGCAATGTAAAATTATCAATATTTGTTTTTTTAATACCTACAGTTGTATATGTTACAAATTAAACAAATCACAGCTGACTATTAAAGGATGGAAAATTTTCTGAATTTCGACAGCGTCTTGGGCTTCCTTAGCTTTTTCTAAATCCGTGGATATGTTTTGCTGATGCTAAGTCTAAAATACATTATTGTAATACGTTAGCGCGGCTGGCTGGCTGGCTGGCTGACTGACCCCGGTCACGGAAGCTAATTATGATGATGACCGAAACCTGAGTCAGGGATGATGCTGTCGAACACGGTACCAAATAAACCGACGTCTTGGGTCGCTAGTCGTGAGCGTCTCGTCACAGTAGCTGGTCTTCAAGACGTCTATTACAACGGTGAACTTTCCTGCCCATGCTGTGAATTTTAATCTTAGGAAAGACACGTTGAAAACCCGGTAGCCGTTTTTCTACCACCTCAAACCAGACGGGGCACACGCGTACACCTGTGTTGATAAAATAAAACACGGTACGAAAACAAAAACAAATAATTAATTTTCGAAGACATCTGGGTAGTTGCGGAAAAGACTTTATATATATATATTACGGAAAGCAACGAATTTTAACGAAACTTGGTTATAAGCAACCGATAATTTGAAATGAATTGTTTGAACATTATTTTTTATCGATACTCGTATTTCAGTAGATATTCTGTTTTTTTAATGAAACAGTATTATATATTTATATCTACCGGCCTGATTATTTACAATAAAGTTTTATTACGAAAATGTATGCCTTTCGGCAGGATTCGAACCTGCGACTCCTATCTATATAGGGGAAGCTACCATTTAATCTGGTTACGTCTTAGACCTCTCGACCACGAATAGCCTCTAGTCTAAACGAGGTTTTTATCAAGCCTATATAACACAATTTTCGATCCATCGTAAACAAACATATTTGCTCTGAAATGTATCGTAATGTCAACAACTGTAAACATGTTACGGAAATCAAGGAATTTTAACGAAACTTGGTTATAAGCAACCGAAAATTTGAAATGAATTATTTGAACATTATTTTTTATTGATACTCGTATTTAAGTAGATATTCTGTTTTTTTGTTATGAAACAGTATTATATATTTATATCTACCGGCCTGATTATTTACGATAAATTTTTATGGCACACAAATATCGTAAATAATCAGGCCGGTAGATATAAATATATAATACTGCTTCATTAAAAAACAGAATATCTACTTAAATACGAGTATCGATAAAAAATAATGTTCAAACTATATATATATATAATTAGGAACAGAAGCAGAATGTACAGTCGTCGAATTCAATTGTCACGACGGAGCGAAAGTTTCGTTTAGAATAATCAGAGCTTTCAATTTTCCAAGTTACTTAAAAACAATCTTTTCAGCGGTCTTTACTGAAGCTTTATGGAAACGACCGAAGTGGGGTGGAAGGCTGGTAGCGACGGCGGTATTAAATTCGTCTGGTTTCTTTCGCTCAGCAGCTCCGTAAAAAAAAAAAAATTTTAAAACTGATTTTGCTTGCCAGGGTCTCGATTTTTATGATTATCCCAAATTCTTTTGGGAGGTGCATGATCGATCCGGGGTATCTATGCAAATTAAATCTTTGACCAATGAGATTATTTCCACCTCCACATTTCCAGGTGAAGGTAACAATATTTTATCTGACATAATTTCTCTTCACCCTCTTCTCCTTGATTCAACTGATTACCTCATCAAATCTAATTTTCAGCTTGGAAATCCCAATTCCAGTGAGATTTATAATTCGTTTTTATTCCCATAGTTAAAGCTTTGACATTTTTAACCTCATCAAAATTTTTTGACAATCTTGTTGTGACTACCGCTATTTTTCACTTCCACCGGCCGAAAACACAAACGTCTCTGATCAATTTTTGAATAAACAATGCAAAAATATATTTTCCTTTCTATTCTCTTCAATTTCCAACTAGTTTTTTCTGTTTTTTAGATTTTACAAGTCGGTAATAAATATATCATTAAATTGACTCATACCCCAATTGACAATAAACTGCAAAATCAACAATATCACTAGTAATAATTTCTTTCGGTCCGTCGTATTAAACTTAGGATTACATTTCTTTCTTTTCATGCAATTTTACAAGGCAATCTTAAACAAGACTATTACGTTTACACAAGTATCTTAAGCAGGGCAATTATGGGTTTACACTATAAAATATTATTATTTCTATCTAAAATGTTGAATGTTTCAAACTGTTTAATTTTTCAACAAGAAAAATCTGAAGTTAACGTTAAAAATTATCGCAAAATATTGTTGATTTATTTAATGATCTATTATGACATGTCTCTAATTTGTATTTAAATACATGCATTTATTTTCAGTTTGTCTAGTTTAATTGTCCACCAGTATTGCATATGATTCATTATTGGGCTTAATTAAGTTACAGTAGAATTTGTATTTATATTAATGCTACCTTATGAAAATTAATATGTAGTCGGGTGAGGGACCCGTATTATGAATTCAGCAGGCAGGGCGTTACAGGACCATTGCACAGGACCTGATACTATAATTCTAAACAATCTGACTGGATCAAATAATGATTGATTCATTCATTTTTCGACAGTTTATCAACCTTTTGCAGATTATTTAAAGCCAGAAAATAATTTTAGATTGTGAGTTTTTTGGAGATAATAATGATTTAGTAATAAAAGTCTTACTAATTACCCCATAGATGGGGAAAATTGGATTTATACGTTTCCAAAGTCATTTTGCGCGTCAGTGAATATAACAAACCCATCTGAAATTGGAACTCGGCTCTCTGATTAAATATTCTGAACCATTATCTGTTACATCACCAGCACATAGAAGTTTATGGCACCTGATATTCCCAAGCGGTCGACCATAGGCACTGACCAGTCTCGACGTTGCTTAACTTTTGTGACCACATGTGAATCGGTGTTTAAACGCTATATGACCGTAAGCCGAAAGAAATAATGACTATAGCAGAAGTGGGGATGTGAAACAGAAATAATTGCTAAATGAATCCAAATCAAAAACATTAACAAAAAAAAGACGGAACTGTTTTTTTTTTTTAATTTGCAATATCAAGACAAACGACAAAATAAACCGTCAAGTCGATCCCATTAACGCAATCACTTCACTTGATGGGTTACTCTCAGCTGCTGCTGCTGCTGCTGCTGCATGTACCAAAACATGTGTAGTAAAAATAAAGAATAGAAAAACAGCTTGACAAAAAACTCAATATTTTCTGATTTTCTGTACATATATTTTATTTTTCTAATTAATATTAAAAATAAAATAACTAAAAAGAATCAGCAATATTATTGGCCCTGGTCTGGTGACTCGGCTTCAGTCACTTTCCCACCGCCGTAAGTTTGCTTCTCTGTGTCTTTTCTATAAATACTTTCATGGTAATTGTTGGCGTTGAAATCTCATTAATTTACAATTGAGCTGGTCACAAGTTGCCGTAAGTTTTATGCTAACCATTTTTCGCACTTATCTCTTGTGGGACTTCAAGCTCCGTGCTTACCAGACAAATTTAATCTACCCAAAAAATTAAATAAAATGCCAATCCTTATCTATTGCCCTCCTCATTACTCTCTTCTCTTCCCTCTTATTAATGTTTTTGTTTCTAATTCTTCCAAACCCTGTAACCACTCGTATCTTTCTAACTTTATTTCCTTGCATGGGGAAACCGATTAAAAAAGGAAAATAATATAAGGGAAGTAATGAAAAATTTCGAATAAATTCCAAACCTGGAATTTATGAAAAGATTTAGAAAACAATACAAAAAGTACAGGCCAAAGCTATCCGTATACAACAACGCGAAAAGGCATCCAAGATTTTCAAAGATACAAATGATACCTTCCTTGATTTTACAGATAAGTCGAAAGGAGCATAATTAAGTTTGAAGTATCAGATACCAAAAAGAAAAAGAGTTCTGGAATAATTTTGTTTAATCATTTCACCCCAAGCAAGGCACCCTTGCTGCCAGTAGTGCGCAGGGGGTTACATAAGAGGAAAGTGATGAGAAAGAGGGACAGGTTATAGGAGGTGTCAGGAAGTGGGTAAGAGAAGGATGAGAGTGGAGTGGACGGAGAAAAGAGCATGAGAGACAGAATGCAAGTCAATGAGATATGTGATGACTATTGACATTATATTTAAATTCTTGGAGATTGTAGCTGTCGGGGAAGCAAGTATACAAAAGGTAATTCCACAGGCGGGAAGTGCAAAAAAAGAAACTGAGTAGTAGAATTTGAGATAACATTTTATTGGTTTCACTGTAAAAGGGTGGGATCTAGTTGCTAGTCTAGTAGCCTGAGTAAATTCATACATAAGTGGCACCAGTGAGCTAAGTTCTTCGGAGCAGAAACCGTGAAATATCTGTAGAAGAGACATAGAAAAGCCACATTACGCCGGTAAGAAAGTGACTGCATCTGATCCGCCAAGTTAGGATCGATCCCATTACAGATTCTCAGTTGGATTTTGTCAAGAACCTCGAGGTGAATAGCAGGGGCACCCAACCAGATAAGGCAGCAGTATAAAATACCAGATATGAAATAGTATAACTGTGATATCCCATAAATCAAAAACAGACAGAGAAACTGACTGATATGTTTTTCTTTTGCCTTTTTCGAGGCATGACTGATTAAGCAGAAAATTTTCCCACAGTAGTTTGCCATTACTTTCTACAGTAGACCGGTTTCCAAGGCTACAGAACTCAAGCTATCTTGCTATTCATAGTTTGATGAAGATGTAATAATAACTTTGCTAAGAGTATTTGTGTATAAGTGAATGAAACGAATTCGACTGGAATTCGCACTCGGCTCTCCGACTTTTCGTTCTGAGCCGATATCCATTGTATCACAACGCACATCCGTATACGACACAAAAATTGTAAAGTAATTAATGTGTAATAAGTCACCCATGCAATGGAAAAGTTCAGTAAATTGAAATCACTTGGAATTACAAACTTTTGGTTTAATGTTCTCGTTAGATCGAATCAGAAACTATCATTCTTTTACAAATTAACCACAATTGAGCCCGAATTTCCTGTTAAACTGTATCTCATTTTTCTCACCATAACTGCTAAAAATAGAATGCCTAATACTTATAGTTCTGTAACCTGTTTTTTACAAAATTCCTACGTCTGTCTTAACTGAAAACCCGTACGCCATTCTCAGTATCAGGATTATTATTCTGTGCTGAAATAAAAGGCTGTAAACAGAGGGGATATGAATGTAAAAATCAATTAATTAACTAAATGTTGCTTGATTGGCATAAAAAGGGCACAAAAATACAGCCAATAGCCTAATTGGCTTACAAAAAGATCACGTGGCAGTCTTCCTCATAACTGAATATAGAAATACCTGAAGTAATTTAGAATTCAACCAATAATAAACAAAAATTGATGTGAGAAATCTATGGAAAATAACATTAATTCTGGACATGAACAGTACATCTATAAATTATGGAGATGTCAACATCAAGTATGGAATACTTCTAGGACACAAGCTATCTTCTCTGTTCTTCTGTTTAGCACTGGTTTTCTTAAACATCTATCTATCTATCTACAATTAAACTATAATTTTAAAAAAACATCGCTGGATTGAGTGAGTTTTCAGTTTGCATCTCGCACACTTAAAACTTACACCATTGATGATACTCTCAGTTTTATAGAAACACAATACTCCAGACATTGATCAAATCTACTGTTTAGTTTCCATAAATGTTACAATAGTGTTGATCTATGTAACGAGCGCAATGTACTTCAGAATGTACTTTTGAATCTTTAACGATATTCAATGGCATATCACTTTTCTGCACACTTTCATGTCATTTTTTCACACTGCCAAAGTCTGTCGCATGAAACAAAATAAAATATTTTTAAGGGTATCTGAAAGAGAAGTTTGATATATTCTGGCATACGAATGCAGTAAACTCTGTCCTGGTAGGCTAAAGTAAAATTGCGATTTCTTTGTCAAATAATATTCACAAGATATATTAAAGGCAACAGATAGATAGATAGATAGATAGATAGATAGATAGATAGATAGATAGATAGATAGATAGATGTTAGTTTAGTTTTAATGCATCAAGTTTTACACAATGTAACATGAAACATGACCGAGAGTCTTAAGTCAGACCTATATTGATCCAGAAACTATCTCAGTGCCGACAGTCCATTCTTCTATTCTTCAATGAACGCAATAAAAACAGCGCTGTACGCTGATGAAAAGAACGCGCCATTTGTCCGACATGAAATCTGATTTTTCTCACCATTCATTAAAGAAGTACATTTAACAGGTCACTAGATGCTTTAGTCAATAACCTGGTTCCAACTTTCAGAATAAATGATCGTCGCATCAGTAAATATAAGGAATAGGATGTGCTCCTCTTTTCCATTTCGTCTGTCTTTTTCTTCTCTGATATCGGGGACCAAAATAAATTTGGGTTTGGCGCGCCACTAACTGTCAACAAAAGACAAACTAAAATATATATGACCGATATAAGAAACTGAAAAGAGCTCTAGAAATGAACAATTGGAAGCTGACTCTCGTTACTAATTAATTATGTTTTTTCTTCTAAATGTCATAGGATTTGGGCAATCATATCTCGACACCGCTTCCTATCCTTTTTAGCTGTTACAATGATCTTTTTCTGTTTTCTGTTATACCATTCATTTACACTAGATTTGAAGATAGGTTACTCGCTGGTTCCATATTTCCCACTCGCATTCAACTTATCGTCTTTGTAGCACATTCTCCGAGACTAGAAAAAAGTAAAGTGAAGCTTCGTGGATTGCAGTCAATTTGGAATTATCAAAGTCTATGTATAAACATTCCCTCTTCTTTACTCAGATTTATTCTACGGGATAAAAGTCAAGTCTAACGTGTTAATGAATCTGGCGATAAAGTAATTGTGAGTCCAATCTCTGGGCTGCGCACTAATTGAGTAGTACTAAACAACTGCTCAGTAGAACAAAAAATAATACACTGATCGAAACTGCATAAAACTCATCCGGATTCTGATGAATGCTGGCACATCGATCGAAACGTTTTGTTAAAAGTAACAAAGATAACGACAATATATAAAATAAATAATACGGTAAATCTAAGTATCAGTTTCTTCACATTTCCTTTAGAACTTCCTCTTTACTCACGGGTTACATCCACAGTATATTCAGCCTCAGGCTATGGAACTATATCTCTATTTCCTTGTGTCTAAATCTGTGAGAATATTGCAGGAAATTAATTTACATATAGGAGAGACAGTTGATATAATAAACAGTTCTGAATATTTTTCTTTCTAAATAAAATTTAATTCATCGTAATACTTTGTTTGGTTATAGGAACACATCTTTTGATATTCGTATACGCCGTTGTTTCGAATGAAAGTTTCTTGTTTCTTAATAATTTGTTTGGGCCTTTAAACGCTTCTTTTGTTAGGCCGTTGTTTCAAAAGAAAATGTTTGGTTCTGTAATAATTTCCCTGGAATTTTAAACGCTTCATTTGTGATTCTTGTACGCCGTTGCATCAAAAGAAACGGTTTCATGCTGTGTAATACCGTTGTTTCTTTCGAAAGTTTCATCTCTCATACTTTGTTTAGCTTTTTGAACACATTTTTGTCATTCTTATACGCTGTTAATTCTAAAGCAAATTTCACGTTTTGTAATAATGTGGCTTTTGAAACGCATATTTTGTTGTCTTTATGGGCCTGTGTTTCTAAAAAAAGTTTCATGTTTCCTAATACTTTGTTTTGACTTTTGAATGCATCTTCGTTATTCTTATACGCCGTTGTTTCTACAGAAGGTTTCACGTTTGGTAATAGTTTGTTTTACTCTTTGAACGCGTTTTTTTGTTTTTCTCATACGCTATTGATTCTAATGAAATTTCCATGTTTAGTAATAATTTGTTTGACTTTTTTGAATGCAACGTTTGTTATTCTTATACGCCGATGCTTCTAACAAAAATTTTATGTTTCGTAATACTTTCTTTGCCTTTTGGAGCGCAGATTTGTTATTCTTATACGTCGTTGTTTGCAACATAAGTTTAATGCTTTGTTGGGCATTTTAAACGCAGTTTTTGTTATTTTTATACGCCAAAGATTCTAACGAAATCTTCAGGTTTTGAAATAATTTGCTTGGTTTGTATTTCTAATACGCAGTTATTTTTAACGAAAGTTTAATGTCTCCGAATGTTTTTTGACTGCTCGAACGCATCTTTCTGGAAAAAGTTTTATTTATCTAAGTACATTAGGTACCGCCAGTCAGTTTTGACAACTAACTTTTAAATAAAGCTTTTAAAAATAAAAAAAAAATTCTTGAAACTTTTATTTTATTTTTAATTAAAAGTTAAATGATTTAATTTACTATTTATACTAAGCAAAATACTTTCGTGTATTTCAAACAGAAATTACATTGACTGGAATCTACAATTTTGAGATTTGTTTTTTAATTTTTCAATTTTTCGGCCATTTTTGAGCGATTGACACATTACTTATAGAATATTAGCAAATTTATTGTTAAATTAATCTGATTTACACAAGTATTAGTTATTTATAATATGAAATTTAGAATTAAGTTACTTCTTAAATACAGAGTTCAACTTTCTGATTATTCCAGCGTATATGTTGGCAGATTTATGGTTGCCAGTTAAGAAAGGATAAAACTGTATGGCGATCACAAGTGACATACTTGTACAAACTTTTTTCTGATAAGGTGAAGAAACTGACACACATGACCTTTTAATTTACACATAGAAATTACCATACAAAAAATACTTCAAATACACCAAAAAATAAAAAAAGTATTTTAAAAATAGGGAGGCACAATGATTTGTATTAAACTTTTAATTTTCGATTAGTAAATATAATCATTGCTTACTAATTTTATAAACTAACCCCAACAAATTTTTTAAGTATTTTGAAAATATTTTTGAAACTTTATAAATTATTATAATTAAAAATATGAAAACAATTCTTTTAATATTTTATTATTAATCGAAAAAGTTTTTTCTTAAGGCTATATTGTTCTTAATTTATATTATTTATTGAAGCAATTAAAAGCTTATAAAATTAAATAGTGTCATAGTTATACTGTATTTTTTATTTTACAATTGGGAGCAAATTTTCAGAAAAATAGGCAAATTTTTTCAAATAATAATAGCTGATTTACATTCCCTGATGAAAATATTAAAATCAATATTCTCAACAAAATTTAATTTAAAATTTCATAAATTTGCGTGGAGCGGGGTAGGTAACTGATGTAAAAAATATTTTTACCAAGATCTTTAAAAAGTAATAATTTTACAAATAATTTAATTAATTTGTGAATAAGTCCTGAATGTTTCATTAAAATTCGACAATTATTTGATTTTTGAAGGATTTCTAATACATGTGTTTGTCACAGGAAAAAACAACTTAGTTATGTAATATTACGTTTTCCATTTTAAACTCACGTAGCGATTTAGTTACCCGCTAATTAAAATCAAAACAAGTTATTTGACAAAAAAATTTCCAACATTTTAGAAGGAATTAAAAAAAAAGTAATTAAAACATACTTTGAGTTTTCCTCTTAACAACATTATAAACATTTTGATGAGAAAAATTCGTTTTTATTAATTTGGGGGCCTTTTTATTCCTACTATGCTTTTTTATTTTTTGCCATTTAGTATAGATATCTATAGTACGTTGGTACATAACGAAAGTTTCACGAACGCAGCTTTCGCTATTCTTATACGCCGATGATTCTAAAGAAACTTTCAGGTTTTGTCATGCATTGTTTAGATGTTGAGCATATCTGTTTATATTCTGAAGCACCGTTTTTGCTAACAAAATTTCATGTTTTGTTATACCGTTTTTCGTTTTTGAACTCATCTTTTGTCATTCTTTTCGCTGTTGTTTCTAACGAAAGTCTCAATTTTCGTAATACTTTCTTTGGCTCTGTAAACGGATCTTTTGTTATTCTTATACGCCGTTTTCTCTAATGAACGTTTCATGTTTGGAAATACTTTGGTTTTTGAAAGCATACTTTTTATTGTTATATGCGGTTTCATCTAACGAATGTTTTATGCTTTGTAATACACAGTTTAGATTTTTGAACGCATCATTTTTTATTGTCATACGCCCTTCTTTCTAACGCAATTTCTCTGTTTCGTAAAGGCAACTTTTGTTATTCTTATACGCAGTTGATTCTAAAGAAAGTTTCAAGTTTCGTAATGCTTTGACTTTTTGAACGCATGTTTTGTTCTCCTTGCACGACATTGTTTCTAAAAAAAAGTTCATGTTTCCTAATAATTTGTTTGGCTTTTGGATTCAGATACACATTTGCTTCTAAAGAAATTTACGTTTTGTCATACATTGTTTTGGTTTTGAACGCATCTTTTGTTATTCTTATACGTCGTTATTTTTAACGAAAGTTTCATATTTCGTAATACTTTGTTTGACTTTGTAAAAGCCATCTTTTGTTTTTCTTATTGGCGTTGTAAAAGCATCATTTGTTATTCTCATACGCTGTTTTCTAACGGAAGTTTCATGTCTCCTATTATTTGGTTTGATTTTTTGAACGTATTTTTGCTATTCTTACGCTACGTTATTTCTAACGAATGTTTTGTGTTTCGTAATAGATTGTTTGGCTCTTTAAACGCATCTTTTGTTATTCTCATATGCTGTTGTTTATAAGGAAAGTCCCATTTTTCCTAATACTTTGTTTCGCTCTTGGAACGCATCATTTGTTATTCTTATGAGCCGTTGTTTCTACTAAAAGTTTCATGTTTCGTAATACTTTCTTTAACTCTTTGAATGCATCTTTTGTTTGTCTCATACGCTGTTGATTCTAACGAATTTTTCCTTAATACTTTGTTGTCGCGGAGAGTTACCCACTTGATAATGGCCTCTTCTTTGCCTACATTAACCGAGAGTTAATTACTCTCGAGGAGAAAGCCGGGGCAACAGAGACACTGGTTTCTAATACAACTTCAGTTCAGCTCAGACTACTCTGTCTATCTGTCGGTCACTTGTAGCCAAGCTATTATTACTCTTTCTCTTTGTATCTCTTTGTATCTGTTTCTATCTCTTGTTGACGTAATATATGTTCTTAACCTGCCACCGTGTTGACTCATTATTTTATGGTCCCATACCGGGTCCATATCATTTGTTTTGTTCTTTTGTTCTATTGTCTTTGTTTGTAACGGCAGTTTTATGCTTCGTATTACAGTGGTTAGCTTTTTAAACGCATCTTTTGTTATTCATATACGTCTTTGTTTCTAACGAAAGTTCCATGTTTAGCAAAAAGTTACTTTTGTTTTTTAACGCATTTTTTGTTATTCCTATTGTCGTTGTTTTCTTTTTTCTTTCTTGTAATACTTTGCTTTGCCTTTCAGCTGAATATTTTTCATTCTTATACGCCATTTTTAACGAAAGTTTCATATTTTGTAATACAGTTCTTGGCTTTTATAATACATCGTTTTATTTTATACGCCGTTGGTTCTAACGAAAGTTTCTCTTTTTGTAATATGCCTTTTGACCACCTCTTTTTTAATCTTAGATGTCTCAGTCTCTAACGAAATTTTTATGCATCTTAATACTTTGTTTGTGTTTTTAAGGCATGTTTTGTAATTCATATCCACCATTTTTCTAACGAATGTTTCAGTCTCTTTACACTTTGTTCGGCTTTCTAAATGCATGTTTTTTATTCGTATACGCCGTTGTTTCTGACTAAAGCTTCATGTGCCTTAATACTTTTGTTAGCTTTTTGTACGCATGTCTTTTTATTCTGGTACGCCGTTGTGTCTATCGAATTTTCTGTTTCGTAATACTTTGTTTAGCTTTTGTAACAAATTTTTGTTATTTTTACACGCCGTTGTTTCTAAAAATGTTTCACGTTTTTTAAATACTTTGCCTTTTTGATCTGATCGTTTGTTATTCACTTACGCCATTGCTTCTAAGAAAAGGTTCACGTTTTGTCATATATTGTTTGGCTTTCTGAATGCATATTTTGTTATTCATATACGACGTTTTTCTCTATCTAAGGCTTCATGTGTCTTAGTGTTTTGGTTTACTTTTTGTACGCCTGTCTTTTTGTTCTGATAGGCCGTTGTTTCCATCGAATTTTCCTTGTTCGTAATACTTTGTTTAGCTTTTTGAAAGCTTTTTTTTGTTATTCTTATACGCAGTTGTTTCTAACAAACTTTCTTCTTTATTAATGCATGTTTAAGATTCGACGATATCTTTTGTTATTCTAATACACCTTCAGTTTTTCTCACATGAGAAAACGTGAGTATATCAAATATTAATATTTTTTACGTTCTATATTTCAGAATGCGGACAATACTATTAACTTTTGCTCTTGAAATAATCTCTCACTCATTACCATACTTCCCATATTTTGTTCTGCCATCCATTTAGACAAGATCCTCAAGTAGGTTAATCAATGTTTCCCTGTGGCTCTCTAGTTTTTAGTATGTCTAGTGTCTAAATTTCACCAGGCCCATTTTTCTTTATGTCGCTAAAAATTTCAACTGTCATTTTCTGATTCTATATATACGTGTCTACATTTCAATTTCCCATACATCTTTCTCCTTGATCATAGTATTCCCAGCGTTCATTTTTAGGAATACATTTTTGGTGTCTGGAGTCTCTTCTTCATCTATGGGAGATAATCCAGCTTTCCCTGCCATACAGAAAGATTGGTTTTACTTAACAGTTCAAATTCTTTTCTTTGTTTCTTTGTTTTCTTTTTCCTAGTTCGTAATACTTTATTTGGTCTTTGGGAGGCATCGGTCGCTATTCTAATTTGGAGCCATATTTTCCTTCTTTTGTTAAAACTGCCCATCATATGTAATAAAAATTCTGTTCTTGCTAGCTTTTGATATCTCAAATTTGTCACTCGCATCTTAGCTTGCTTTCCTTGCGGAAAATTTTATATTTTATATTTTTATAATTGTTAATTAGTCTTTCTTTCTTTTTTCTGTTCTTTTTTAACCTTCTGTGTGAGCTCCTTTAGTCTTTTTTCTGTATCCGCTATCAACACTGTGTCATCTACATCTTCTTCTTCTTCTATGTGCCCTGTCCCTTCAGGACGTAGGCGATCATGGATCTCCACATCTCCCTATCCCTTGTGGCTCTTAGTATGTTTGCTCCTGTTGCTCCTGGCAACCCCCGTTCCGTCATCCACCTGATCAGACTCTGCAAATATGTTATCCGCTGCCTTCCTCTGTCTCTCCTTCCTTCTATCTGTCCAGTCAGTATCAGGTTCTCCAGGCTCTCCTTCCTCATTGCATGTCCCAAGAACTTCAGTTGTCTCTTCCTGATGCTCAGCATCAATTTCCTTTTGTTGCCATTCTTTCTAACACTTCGTCGTTGCTTGTATGCTCAGTCCACGATATCCGTAGCATCCTTCTGTAGAACCACATTTCGGCCGCTTCCAGTTTTGTCCTCATTTTCGATGATATTGTCCAGCATTCACATCCGTATTGAAGAACTGACATCACGTAGCAGTCTAGCACTCTTTTCTTCGTTTCTATTGAGATCTTCCTGTGTGTTAGTATTTTGCTCATCTTCTGGAACGCGTCCTTTGCCATGCCAATTCGCCTTCGGATCTCCGTGTCACACTTTCCATCTCCTGTTAGAACACTTCCTAGGTACTTAAATTCTTGGACTTGTTTGATTCTGTTATCCCTCACCTGTATTTGGCATTTTGGGTTGTATCTTTTGCTGATGACCATGCACTCAGTTTTCTTAAAGTTTATTTGTAGTCCCTTCTTGTCACTCTCCACTGCTACTTTCTGTATGAGATCTTGCAGTTTCCTTTCCGTGTCCGCAATCAGTACTGTATCGTCCGCGTATCTTATGTTGTTCAGGTTGTGGCCTCCAATAACAAATCCTGATGTGTCATCTAGGGTCCTCAAAATATTCTCGCTGTATAGGTTGAACAAATCCGGTGAAAAGACACATCCTTGTCTTACGCCTTTTTCTATCTTTGTGTATCTACTTAGGTCGTTACCTGTCCGTATGCAGACCGTTTGCTGCCAGTAGAGATTCTTGATTATTCTTATGTCTTTGCCGAAAATGTCGAGGTTGCCTAGCATTTCCATCAATTCTTTGTGTCGTATTTTGTCGAATGCTTTCGCGTAATCAATGAAGCATAGGTACAAGTCTTTCTTCATTTGTAATGCCCTTTCAGAGAGCATCCTAATCATGAAGATGGCGTTCCTTGTTCCAGTGTCCTTGACGAACCCGCACTGTTCCTGCCCTATCTCTGGCCTGATTCTGCTTCTCGCTCTATTCATCAGGATTCTGACAATCAGTTTTGTAATGTGACTCATTAAGCTGATAGTTCTGTGTAGTTCGCACTCGTTTGCACCAGGTTTCTTCGGCAGCGCTATAAATATCGACTTGCATAGGTCGTCTGGTATTATTCCGCTGCTATAAATTTCGTTTCTTATGTCGGTAATCTTTTCTATGCCATATTCTTCTAAGGCTGTCAGCAGCTCTATCACTATGCCATCTGGGCCAGGTGCTTTGTTTCTGTTCATTTTGGCCATTGCAGCTTCCACTTCGGATTTTAGTATTTCCGGTCCATCCATCTCCTTGTGTATTACATCTACATATCTTATATTGTTAAGATAGTGCCCACCGATGAAAATTCTGATAGAGTCTCCAGTTACATTCCGATAGCCTCGTTGTATAATGCTAATTGAATCCGGTGGGAAAATGTTCATTCTGTAAGTTTTTTTACGCAAATCTTTTTCTATCCGGCAGATTGCCCCCACTATATATTTGGAGTTTTCCTATCTTCCTTACATTTCAAACAGGTCTTTATGATGCACATCATATTTCATTAAATGCTTTGTATAGTGTTGTATCGCTGAAGTGGATACAATACACAGAGAAAGTGTGCTGCAATATTATTCAGCACAATATCCGGTGCTAAACGGATATACACAGAACAGTAAAATAGTTACAATAACAGACAAGACAGAACTTACAACATAGAAAGGAGGGGTTTAGATAGCAATAGTCGCCGAAGCAATCGGTCCGAATATTATTCAAATGACACTCGAATATTACTCCTCGAATGCTACTATTATTTACTTAAATAGACCATTTCAGACCATGGGCCTTTCCATCACTGAGAGTTCTGCAGGGGTGTCAGCCACTCTACAACATACAGTCTAGTAAAAATTTATACGTTCTTCTGCATTTGTATTGTTGTTGCTTATGTAATACTGACAGTAAAAATTGCATATTTTACTTTAGTGACTTTAAGCCACATTGTTTTTGTTCTATTTCCGGTTTAATTGTTCGATGCGCTCAACTAATCAAAATCTGGATGATAATTTTAGTTATGTGGCTTATTAAGCTCACTATCCGAGAAAGATTTAATTCCTTCCTATCTGGGTTATTGGGTAGTGCTACGAACTAAGGCTTTCCAGTGTGTCACCATCGTCGTATATTTCATGGACTATTTTCTGTAATTTTGCCTATTCCGAAATCTCTTTTGCAATTCCATCTTCGTTCTTTTTGCCCATTATGACCAGTGTTTATCTAATTGCAGACTTTAGCATTACATTTTCTTCTATATATTTGTGTATTTCAGGTTCCCGCTTTTGTCGAAAAATAAATCTGCAATACATTTGTTCCATCTTTTAAGTATTTTTCTCTTTGTATCCTTTCGTTCTTGAGGTACTTTTGTAGATTCCAAGCATATTGAACCGACATTCACTGTGAAGTATTTTAAGATAATAAGTTATGAATTGTGTGTATCTAGTATATCTTTCTTTAATGTTTAATATCGTACAATCATTGTGAACTCCACGACCTTTTCCTGCATAAAATATGCTTCGAAATTTCTTGATAAACCATCCGCCTGTTTTAAATTTTTAGACTGTTTGTATTCCACCTTAAAATTGTAATTTAATAAAATGATACCTCAGCGTTGTGATCCATTAGCTGTTTGCGTAGGAATTCCTTTCCACGAACCAAAAAATGATAATAGACGTCTGTGGTCTGTCTGTAAGCAAAACTTCTTTCCGTGTATAAATTTGTGATTTTTTTTCACTGCAAATATTATTGCTAAACCCACTCTTCCGATCTGTCTGTAGCTTTCTTTGTCTATCAGTAGTAGCGAATGTGATGCATGTGGAACGGCTTTCATGCTATCGTCATCATCTTTATGTAGAATTACAGCTTTTATACCATAGTCACTAACATCAGAGGGTAATATAATTTGTTTTTCAAATGGTAATCCTCTAATGATGATTCTGGCAATAACATTTTTTTAATTATTTTTTTCTTTAAACGCTTATAGTCCACTTACACTTTACACCATTTTTAAGCAAATTGTTCAGTAGAGCTCTCAAATTCTGCATATTAGGTATGTATATTTGATAATAATACGCCTTACGAAATAAATCGTTGTTATTCATTTCGTAATAAAAATAATTCCTCGCCTGACACATAACGTGCGATTTTCAAAGTTCTTTTTAATATAGGTTTTTCGTTTGTTTTTCACATGAGTTTATTGATTATTGTAATATCCGTACCAGTATCAAGTTGGATTTTTACATCCACATTACTAATTTTCACCTACACAAATTTTCTTTGGTTTTCTCTAATTATTTTTACGTCTCAACGCTGTGTACAAATTTTATATTTTTTACAGTATAACTTTTTATGCGTTATTTTTCTACACTTGTATCACTATAAATTCTTAAAGAGATAGTTATCTCTGAGATGTAGCCTTCCATATGAAACATGAATTAATCTTTTTTTATCCACATTTCTCTGGATTATATATATGCGTATTATTTTTGTTCAGTTTCCTCCATATCACGTCACAGATTTAGGATTCCCTGACATTTAAGTTTCGTTATGATCCTAGCACGTATTTCTGTGTCCTTTTTCTGCCGTTAACACTCTCAGCGAAAATTAATTCTTCAAATATATCCAGAGTCAGTTTGTCTAATTTGAATATTTTACATTCCTTATTAGCGATTCATGCTTATGTGACAATCTTTGTCTTCTTTTTTTGTCCAATTCATACACTTTCAATGAGTATTGAATAGCGAACGTTTCTCGCTAAAAGTTCTAGTCAGAACTGTTTCTTTATAACAATTTTCCCATGGTTTTCTCGGTTGTACAAAATTACAGTATTTTTCATGTTCTTTGTCAACAAAATTCTTGTTGCTGAAATATTCTCTGTAATTTAGATCCTTTCTTCGAAAATAAGCAAAAAGGTAATTTCACCAGCTGAATTATTTATGAATTCTGCTATGGCATTTACCATCGCTTTGGGAGTTACGACATTGGAGAATCGGTGAATTTTCCGTGTTCTTCTGTAATAGTTCAATTGACTTTTTTGGTGTTTCTGGAGTGCCAACAACTGTTGTCGTTGCTTTTGCTATTGTTGTATTTTCACCACTTGGGCTAATAACTCTTCCATATTTAAGAAAATCTGTTTGTCTTTCTTTACGCAAAACAAATAAAAAATACACAAACGTGGTTCTAATACATGGTCGTTACTGCCATTATATGCGCCGCAGAAAAAAGTTATTTTTTCCTACTCCGCATAAGTTTCGATTCCTCGTCGCCACATAACTCGCTACTAACGGCTATTATATTATGCCTCTACTAACTCTTACTGGACTCTAACACTCTTCAAGGCGTCTATCTTAGTGCATTTGTGTTATCGTGGCAGTCTTATTTTCTCCTCAACATCCAATAATTTAGGAGTGTCTCTTTAGGTTTCACTCGCGTTCAAAACAGAAAATGCCCGACTGACAACCTTATGTCATCTGGTTTCTGTGTAAATCCATTTATTTTGTGATTGTTCTCTTCGTTCTTTTCTCATTTTGTTTGAATATTTATTTTAATTTTAAAAATTTAAATTTCTATCTTATCTCGTCTTCTTTCTTTCTTTCTTTCTTTCTTTCTAACCATCAGTTCTTCTTCATTCACTTTTTCTTTAATTCCTGATTTCTTTTCTTTATTTTTGTCCTCTCTTTTCTTCGTTTCTTTCTTTTTATTCTTCGCTTACTTTTGTTTATCCGTTTTCTTTCTTTTCATTCTGTAATTAGTTTCCTTCTTTTTCACATTTCATCCTTTCTTTCTTTTTTGTAGTGTCTTTTCTTTCTTTCTTTCTTTTTCTCTTTCCATTCTTCTTTCTTATTCACTTTTTTAAAATTATTTCCTTACTTTTATTTGTTTTTGTCTCATCCCTTCATTTTTTTCTTCTAGACTTTTTTATTATATTTTTCTCTGCTTTTTCTTTCCTCGTTCCTTTTTGTTACTTCTTTCTTTCCCTTCTTCCTATTTTTGTATTCGTCTTTCTTTCTTTCTTTCTTTCTTTCTTTCTTTCTTTCTTTCTTTCTTACGCATCCTTTACTGTCCTCAATTCAGATAATATATAATTTTATTCTGTCTTTTTACATTCGACTTTATCATACTTTTCCCTCTTTCAAATCATTGATTGATTTTGATTCCTTTTTCCCCCCTCCCATTGAAATTCTTTCTCCATTTTCACGTGTCATACAGATTTTCCTTTCGTCTATTCAAGTTCATTTCCTTTCGGTCATTTTATACCTGACTTAATATTAATCTGTCAGCGTTCCCAGTTGGAAAAGAACTCTGCCGCCATGTTGCAAGTGAGAACGAAGCGATGGCATTTTCCAAAACTTTTTCATGCACAAATAATCGCGAATGACGATGCAACGCTCATACATACAAATATGTGCAGGCAATCACATTTACAAGGACGCATCAGAATAACAATGAAGTTTAAATTATATATACATATATCTAAGTGTGTGTGTGTGTGTGTGCGTGTGTGCGCACGTGTGAGTATTCAGTGTCGACAGTGTGAGCAAAGATGGACGAAAAAACAATGAAATAATAAATATATAAAGCATATCTCTAAAACTTTCATTTAAACATTGGCGATAAAGCGGTGCAATCAGAAAAAGTGTCTTCTTTTTCAAGAAACAAACCTACATTAGCAAGACAAAAACAGCGTTCATATTAAGTAACTGAAATTTACTTTAAATGCACCATTTTTGAAATTCGATTCTAACTAATTTCAAGTCAGTTTTCAGTTTTATTTCTCTACTTAATTTCTTAGGTTCCACCTTGCGTGACCATATTTTTGTTTAAAAATTAAAAAAAACAAAAAAAAAACGATTAAATCAAAACCTTCTATGATTTAAAATAAACCTATAAGTAATTTATCAAATTAAAATAAAGTTCAACTATTTACATTGCTCGGAATATTGTCCTCATCTTTATTGCCGTGTTTATGAGGTTTCGGTCATTGTCCTTTTCCTTGAGGACAGATAGCCCAGTGGATATAGACGTTGGTTAGTTCCAATGACTTGACCCAAAGTGTTGTGAGTTCAATACCAGGTGAACAAATAACTTAGAGGGTTAAGTTAAAGGGAGATAACTGCATGGAAAAACCGGTTCCTCAACAGGATGCATAAAATCCAAGGAAGGGACAATCATATTAGAGAAAGAGGAAATACTCCAGCGATGGGAAGAATACATAAAGGATCTCTTTTGCGACAAGAGAGAACAACCGAGAATACACAAGGAGATGGATGGACCGGAAATACTAAAATCCGAAGTGGAAGCTGCAATGGCCAAAATGAACAGAAACAAAGCACCTGACCCAGATGGCATAGTGATAGAGCTGCTGACAGCCGTAGAAGAATATGGCATAGAAAAGATTACCGACATAATAAACGAAATCTATAGCAGCGGAATAATACCAGACGACCTATGCAAGTCGATATTTATAGCGCTGCCGAAGAAACCTGGTGCAAACGAGTGCGAACTACACAGAACTATCAGCTTAATGAGTCACATTACAAAACTGATTGTCAGAATCCTGATGAATAGAGCGAGAAGCAGAATCAGGCCAGAGATAGGGCAGGAACAGTGCGGGTTCGTCAAGGACACTGGAACAAGAAACGCCATATTCATGATTAGGATGCTCTCTGAAAGGGCATTACAAATGAAGAAAGACTTGTACCTATGCTTCATTGATTACGCGAAAGCATTCGACAAAATACGACACAAAGAATTGATGGAAATGCTAGGCAACCTCGACATTTTCGGCAAAGACATAAGAATAATCAAGAATCTCTACTGGCAGCAAACAGCCTGCATACGGACAGGTAAGGACCTCAGTAGATACACAAAGATAGAAAAAGGCGTAAGACAAGGATGTGTCTTTTCACCGGATTTGTTCAACCTATACAGCGAGAATATTTTGAGGACCCTAGATGACACACCAGGATTTGTTATTGGAGGCCACAACCTGAACAACATAAGATACGCGGACGATACAGTACTGATTGCGGACACGGAAAGGAAACTGCAAGATCTCATACAGAAAGTAGCAGTGGAGAGTGACAAGAAGGGACTACAAATAAACTTTAAGAAAACTGAGTGCATGGTCATCAGCAAAAGATACAACCCAAAATGCCAAATACATGTGGGGGATAACAGAATCAAACAAGTCTAAGAATTTAAGTACCTAGGAAGTATTCTAACAGGAGATGGAAAGTGCGACACGGAGATCCGAAGGCGAATTGGCATGGCAAAGGACGCGTTCCAGAAGTTGAGCAAAATACTAACACACAGGAAGATCTCAATAGAAACGAAGAAAAGAGTGCTAGACTGCTACGTGATGTCAGTTCTTCAATACGGCTGTGAATGCTGGACAATATCATCGAAAATGAGGACAAAACTAGAAGCGGCCGAAATGTGGTTCTACAGAAGGGTGCTACGGATATCGTGGACTGAGCATACAAGCAACGACGAAGTGTTAGAAAGAATGGCAACAAAAAGGAAATTGATGCTGAACATCAGGAAGAGACAACTGAAGTTCCTGGGACATGCAATGAGGAGGGAGATCCTGGAGAACCTGATACTGACTGGACAGAGGAAGGCAGCGGATAAAATATTTGCAGGGTCTGATCAGGTGGATGACGGAACGGGGGTTGCCAGGAGCAACAGGAGCAAACATACTAAGAGCCACAAGGGATAGGGAAACGTGGAGATCCATGATCGCCTACGTCCTGAAGGGACAGGGCACATAGAAGAAGAAGAACTGCATGGATACTAGTAGTGGCATCAAAAATGGGCCAAAAATAATATACCACAGTGATCGTAATAAAGAGTCCGATTCGAAATTTCTAGCACCTGAAGAAGGCCGGCGTGTACAACTGTCGAAACGTCGTAAACATCGCAATAAAGATGAGGACAATATCCCAAACAATATAAATAGTGTAAATACTACGTCATCTCCAAAGTATAGACAAATACCAAGTAAGTCGACCGCTATTTCGAGGGCAACCCGACCGCTCCTTTTTCTTTCGCTGCTACCCTTACTTACCCTTGATCCTTCTCTTTGTTGCTGAGTGCTCAACAGAGAGGTGTCGAGTACTATTTTTAATGCCTTTGATATGACCCGGCCGGGATTCGCACCCTCAACCTCCCTCATTGTAGGCGAGCACTCTATCATTGCACTACTACCGGTTGTAAAAATAAAATAATAAATAATTACATTATTAAAAAATAATAAAATAATAAATAATAATTAGATTAATAAAAAATAATAAAATAACCAATAATAATTACATTAATAAAAAATAAAATAATAAAAAATATTTACATTAATAAAATAAAAAATAATAAATAATAATTGCATTCATAAAAAATAATTAAATAAAAAATAATAATTACATTAATAAAAATAATAAAAAAATAAATAATAATTACATTAATAACACAATAATAAAATATTAAGTAATAATTACATCTATAATAAAATAAAATAATTTTTGATTGGGTCTCTGATTCAGTCTTAAATTCAGAAGGTGAAGTTGCTCTTATTGATGTTGGTTCACTCCAAGCATATTTTTCTTCTTATGAGTGAAATATTTTTAGAATTCGGAATTTTTCCAGTTGTATACCCAGCATGTTCTTTGCTTTCAACCTGAAGATGATATAACTTCCTATGCTCACAAAAAAGCCATTCAACAATTTCCTTTGTAATGTCAAAAATTGTAAGGTAGAAAGAACTCCTTTAGCACCCTAACCGATGGACTGGTTCATAAGCTGAAAGAATCTTCGGGTAAGTATTTAAGGGGCCGTTTATAATAAGTTGCGATAAGCAGATTAATATTTGGACTGACTTACTTTGCCGGCAATTCACCATTTAGACCCTCCTCTCTTTTGCTCGTAAGTTTTGTCTTGTTAATTGTTCGTAAATTATTGTTCTGTATTTTTTGTACATCCCATATCACCAGATACTAGGCTGAATAACTATGTTAAACACCCATTCTTCATGATTCTAGCACGTTATTTCTGTGTCTTTTTTCTGCCGTTAACACTCAGCGAAAATTAATTCTTCAAATATATCCAGAGTCAGTTTGTTTAATTTTAATCTTTTACATTCATTATTAGCGATTCAAGCTTATGTGACAATCTTTGTCTTCTTTTTTTTTTGTCAAATTCATACACTTCCAATGAGTATTGAATAAGGAACGTTTCTCGCTAAAAGTTCTAGTCAGAATATTGACTGTTTCTTTATAACAATTTTCTCCTGGTTTTCTCAATTGTGCAAAATTGCAGTATTTTTCATGTTCTTTCTCAACAAAAGTCTTGTTTTCTTTTTGTCTTCCCAGTTACTAAAATCTTCTCTGTAATTTCTGTATCATTCTTTGTATCATTCACCTCGACGCTACTTGTTACTTCTTTAGCAATTTCTTTTATACGTTTTTCCTTTCTTTGATAACCGCTCCAAGGAACAGATTGTAACCAACAATTTGAATTTTGAATTATTTGCCAGTGTTTGTTCTTCTAGAGAAATAGATCGTTTTAATGTGATTCTAGAAATGTTATTATATTTTTCGTCCAAATGTAGATGGTAGAAGCAATTTTTAATGCGACATTATGGTTAAAAATGAATACTTGTAGATCATTCAGCAAATCAGTCAGCGTTGCTCTGCCAGGAAGCTTTTATTCACTGAAAGAAAAAGGAATTGATAACAAACACAACACATATTTCTCATTCGTGTGATCTAAATGACAATCTACACAGCTCTGATGGTTATATAGTCTCACAAAATTTATGTCATACATTTCCAAAAAGTTCTAGAAGAATCCAAAAATTTACAGATGATTACAGAGACTTCTAGAAGGTTCCATAAAATTCTAGAAGGGCCCAGAAATTTTTAGAAGGTCCCCCAAAGTCATGCTACTACTTTATTTATATACGACTTTAAAAATGTCATATAGGGGATTCAATTTTTTAAAAATTAAGATGAATAAAATATACTTTATAGACAACGCAAACGCGTTCCACAAAGATGTGCTAGAGCTGTTCAGTAGACTTGAAATATTCGGGAAGACATTAAAATAATCAAGAAACTGTACTGGCAGCAAATCGACTGCATGAGACAGTAAATGAATTCAGAAGATATACAAAAGTAGAAAGAGTTATAAAACAAGTATGTCTTTTCACCGGACTTATTCAGACTATAAAGCGACGCAATTCTGAGAGAATCAGAAGTTCTTCCAGGATTCATTGTCACAATCTTAACAATATAAGATGTGTAGATGACACAGTGCTGAGAGCAAACACGGAAGAAAAACGAGAAGAAAAGAATTCAGAATAAACTTAAAAAAACGCAGAATGCATAGTTATCAGGAAAAGAAAAAACTCAATATGCAAATTCTCTGTCGCGAATACTAAAATCAAGCAGGTATAGAAATTTAAGTTTAAGTCTTCTAACAGAGGATGGGAAGTGCATCACTGTGATCCGAAGTCTAATTGGGATGGCCAAGGATGCATTCCAAAAGCTAGGCAGAACATTGAGAGACAAAAAAGTTTCATTAAACCAACAAAAATACTACTGAACTGCTGTGTAATATTGCTGTCTCTTTCTGTATAGCAGAGTATGCTAGACTATCACCTCAAAATAGAGAAGAGACTTGCGGCAAAAGAAATGTGGTTCGACAGAAATATGCTAAGAATACAATGGACCTAAAATGTGAGCAACAACAAGTTTTTGGAGGGAACAGAAAAAAAGGAAATATACTTGATATCAGGAAGAGGTAGTTTAAATTTATGGGGCACGTAATGAGGAAAGAGGGCTTAGAAAACCTAATACTCACGGGACAGATTGAGGGAAACAGGAACAGAGGAAAGCAGCATTTAACATACTTGATGGGCTTGGACTTATAATGGCAGAACAGGGTTTAGGAGAAAAAAGAAAAAGACAAAATTTATCAAGAGCTACAAGGGACAGGAAAAGGTGGAGAGATATGAAAAACTACATCCTCAAGAGGTACGGTACATAAAAGACGAAGAAGAATGTTCTTACACGTTTTTAGTTCTCCTCGAGAAAATGTGTGAGTATCTCTGTGTGTGTGTATGTATATGGGTTTTTGTGGAACGACAAGTAATTGAGTAAGCCTGGGGAGTACATTGGTTGAAATGTCGTGTTTGAAATAACAACTGCCAGGAAGGATGACGATCAACTAAATTCAGACAGTAACGAAAAAGTGAAAACATTCTTTCCATGTGAATGAGCAAACGACATATGGCACAAGAGTTGGAACAGCAAATGACACATGGCACAACGGGTCGAACAGTTCGGTGAATAATTAGTGATTATCGACGGTAGAACACATTTCTCCGGTTCTCAGAAATGTTTGATATTTTTTGGCCACAGGTTAGAATGATTGCTATTCAAAACGAACGGCCGACAGACCTTGAGAGGAATTTGGCGTCTCGTCAGTTTTCAATCTCTCTTCCTATGCATAAGATGAACATTTTATTAGTGGGGATTACCTCAGCGGCATAACTTGCAACGCTTTTATGATGAAGCCTCTTCCATTAAAACTAGAAAAACATCGATATATATATATATATATATATATAGGTAAGGAGGTGAATAAATATATATATATTTGTGTGTATGCGCGTGTATGCCTGCCAACATATAAATATTAATCATGTATGAATGGAACAGTACCCAATGTTGTATAACAGAGTAAAAACATATATTGATAAATGTACATAATAACCTATGTTATATGCACGACTCTGACTTTCATGCTTTTCAGCCATTTTACTGAAATGCACAAAACTCAGTCGTGCGTAAAACACAGGATTATATATATATATTACAAGAAAAGTATCACTACGTTTAAAATGCGCTAGGCGCCTTTCGACCGACACTTCTTTAAGGCAAAAATCGACGGTAATAAATAGTAAATTGTTAATACTGAATAAAAGACTTATTAGCAACTGAATCTAACATATAAGGATAAGAGCAATGGGAAAGAAAAAAATTATCCTCTGTCAGGTAATAGCTATTCCAAATAGAGCACATTTATGTTTTATTTCTCGTTGTATGCGCAGGACAGGTTAATAATAACAGACTCCAGTATATCTAAGTGGAGTCTGTTTCATGCCCTGCGCAAAAGAGAGAAAAATTCTGGAGAATAACTCGTTCTACAAGCAGCAAAATTTAATAGATGTTCGCCGATTGCGGAGGTATGAATCTACGATCATCCGGATGTCACCGGCTCATGTCTACGTACCTGGCCCGGGACACGTTGAGCGATTCTAACTTCCAATCTCTGGATGGCTTTGCCCACATAGTGGCCCTCGCGTCGACACTTATACTGATATATAACTAAATTGATTTGGTTGTTTTGTATCCTATTTTATTCACATATATATATATATATATATATATATATATGTGTGTGTGTGTGTGTGTGTGTGTGTGTGTGTGTAAGAAAGCAAAGAACAAAATAGAAAACGTATCTCAATGCAATATATCTCACTTATATTCAAGTTTCTTCAGAGATTGAGGTAAAAATGAAATGTTTTTACAAAGAGATATTATACTATTATGTTGTGATTTTGGTTGTTTACTTTGTGTCACGTGTATTAAAGCAGTAAATAACTATTTTTAAATGAGTGTGTGTGGAATATTTGTATGTACCAAAACGCTTGTTTATTTACTTATAAGTGTATATTGCATAAAATAAAAATTTTAATAAAAATAAATAATATGTGAAACTTTATAAATAATACATACAAATTAATGAAATAATACCAATTCATTTAAATATTACTTTCGATTTTTTTACAATCAAGCTATGTTTCATTGACGCAAAATAAAAACAACAATATCACAGAATTCTTCTTCGTTACATATTGCTTCATTTTGAACGAATTAAAGAAATACGCATGTGTATGTGAAGGAAATTTCCTTCAAATACACATATGCACTTATTAATAACTAACGTTACCGACCAACAAACACACATTCATAAAATGTATTCCATATATATTTAAAAAGATGCATCGTTTTAATACGCTAAATACTAATACACATATTAATACGCACACATATATGTAAACAGACAACCTTTTCTATAAATACAAGTATTTCACACATATACATTTAAAACAATTATCTATTGCTTTAATACACGTGACACATATTTGACCAATAAGAATCAACTCTAAATCACAGGATTCCAGTATATTATCTTTTGGTAAAAGTTTTCATTTTTACCTCGATAGCTGAAGAAGTTTTAATAAAAATGAAACGTCGAGATACGTTTCTGACTTTGTTTTTACTTATCATCTTGTCGGACTTCGATCCATATATTCATCTCATAATTATATACAAATAAAAAAGATACAAGAGAAAAACTATACTTACTCTTAGCCGATGTGTTTCGTCGTCTGACGGACTTTATCAAGGCCTTATACAGACATTTCCATCTGAAACTACACACACAATATCCTGAGAACACCTTCAGTTGGAAAACTGCGAAAACTTATTCAAGGTTCTAAGACATACACAGGTATTGATCGATTTTTTAAAGTCAATTTTCCCCAAGCAAGGCGATAATGCCACTCAGACGTAAAAGGTTACTAGGAGTTAGTGAAAATAGAAAAACTTTAGAAGGGACTGTAGACAAGAAACAAGGAAGAAAACTTTACTTAAATTTCAAAAGACCGGGAAGGAGCGAGAACCGAAATAGAGGCGAAACTATATTGAAATGTTTAGCCATTAAAATGTTTGTTTATATACTCGAAATATCTATCTATCTACACACACACACACACACACACATATATATATATATATTTATCTTTTCTAAATTTCTTGTCTCTACAGTTTTGCATCGCCAGTTAAAAAGTTTCCATTTCTATTTTATGTGAAGAGAACACTAGACATATGAGAAAAGACACGTATTCAGCAACACTAACAAAAGGTTCACTCAACTGACACACCAAACCTGAGTAAGCAAATGACTGAGGTAATTACATCACCTCGTTTCATCTTTACAAATTTCTAAGATTCGGATAGCATTTCTAATGGAGTTGCTCTTAATGACGTGAATGCCGTGAATGCCGTGTTATTTCCGTTACCGGAAATGTCCACGGTGACGTCATTTGTACTGGCCATGCCGTTTGCTTTCTTTTTATAGAATTTCAATAACAGTCAACTTTTTCTAGCTACTTAAAGAAAAAAACATCTTTTTTCTTTCCTCTCTTAATTTCCACTCATACAATACTTTCTCGTTTGAACTGTTCAGTCAGTTAAATGCCATACCTGTTTGGGTGATCGTGTCTCGAAAAGACAACACTGACCGGGCAGAAGATTTTCCTGCAGTAGGCTGACATTGCTTTCTGCGTACACTGGTTGCCAACCAAGGCTATAGAACTCAATCTGTTTTGCTATTTAACCCATATCTGGATGGAGAAGAGACGCACATTATTACACTAAAACGCACACACTAACAGTTACTTTGTTTGAACTGATACTTTATTCATAAAATCAAATTATCTGACAAAAATATTCTGTATTGTATTTAAATTTATTCTTTATATCTAAAAGTATTATTTAAAATTTATAAGATAATGTCCAGTGCTATTGAATTTTAAATATTTAAATTATATTAAATTGAAATGATTTGTGGAGTTTTGGTGAACAAATGTTTTTCTAAACTCTTTATAATTAAGAAGACACGGAAAGCGAAATGAGAATCGTATATATATATATATTTCAGGCAACAATAATTACATTTTTATTCTCTGCCCCTATTAATAATTCGTCTTTAATATAATGGAAGTGAAAAAGAAAAAAGAATGATATTTTCAATTTATTAACCGGAAAAAGAAAGAAAGAATGTCCACTGATATTATTAAGGACGAGTCGATGATTTGCATTCTGGTTCAGTAGGTACCGTCTTTGAACGAGAAATCGGAGAGCCAAAATCGAATGTTTTGATGATCTTCTCAAGGTTATCAGTAGCTTAATTTCAAAGTAGTTTGAAATTTTGCTAAGAGGGTTATTTTTAAGAAGTTTTTCAACTAATTTTAGGAATTTATGCCCTCACTTATTACCTATAATTTGGTTAAAAGAGGATGTATATCAACTGATATTTCACTTTCTATTTTTGTTGTTGTTATTATTATGTTTGCTGGGCATTTATGTTTTTAAGGGCAGTGTCATTGAATTTGCTATGTTTATAAAACATGTTTTCATTAGAAAAATTGTACCTAATTCTGTTTTCAATTGAGAAGTGTATATACTTGATGATTGATCGTGAGTGGTTAGATTTAGTGTGAACGTATATAGGATTAGCGTTAGTTTTTAAGTAGAGAGTAAATGTCATCGACGAGACCAAATGCTACATCTAGGTAGTCTACATTTTTAGGTTAATTTTTATAGTCACCTTAAGGTTAAAACTTTTTATTCACGATGTATTAATTTTCTAATTCCATTGACTTTTATATTATAGAACTTTTTACCACCATAAGGCCATCATCCGTGCACAACCATATATCCAATATTTATATCGTTGTATGCTTTCAGGTTATACAGAATAAATAGGCCAACAAGACTCAGCGGAGTTCAGAGATCCCATAGTGATCGCAAATATGTTCTCACATTTGTTTTTTCTTTCCACTGTTTATTGTTGTGGATGAGTACGGATCGTTTTGCACTCATGATCATTATCTGTTCTTCGTTAATAAGATCATAAAACTCCATTGCGAGTTCTAATGCCAAAGTGAATAAGTCTTTGGAAATAGAAGAATAACAGTCAACGATGCCAAACTGGATAAACGAAGAACTGATTTTATTATTGATTCGGTTAAACCAGTAGGTGACAGAAGGTGCAGTAAACTATGTTTTTTATTATAAACTTATTATAAAAATATTACCATATATAATGCTCTACTAAATATCGAGCAATCTTAATAAATTAAATCATTACAAACAGTGGACTACGAACCCATTCACCAAATGATGGTTATCTTCCACCATATATTACCGTCGGGTTTTTAACAGATTATATATTGGCAACACACCTCGTACATACTGTTGAGAACTCAGTAGTCTTATTTCTGGTCAATCTTACCGTCACTAAAACCTGTGCTTGGTACAAATCCCAATTCTCAGAATTGTCCCTCCCTAGCTTTGCCAACACGTCTCCTAGGGTCATATGGAACCTTTTTTCCATTGCCTTGCCCTGTGAGTGACAGTGGGTGGTGGTTATGCGTTTTATGTTCTGGCTGGCTAAGCTTTCTGCTATTATACTATTCACATTTTCCGGGCCATTATCAGTGACCAGCTACACGGGGGCACCAAACCTAGGAAATAATCCAGTGTTCAGTAACCTGGTCACGGTCTGGGCCGTTTTTTTAGGAACAGCGTATGACACCGGCTAATTCGTTAGCCAGTCTACAAAGCTCACTAAATACATATTGTTGCTCCTGTATCTAATAGAGCGATTACTTCCAAGCCCCCTACCGCTGCCCTATAAGTAAGGTCTTCCACGTGGGACAGTATTGAAAGCACCCTGGTCCCTCTTTGTCTTTCACGATCCTTGATTCCTCCGCCTAACGGGCGGGGGCGCTAGTGATAACACTTTTCTAGTGTCTCTTCTTGGGAGCCGCGCCTTTCATTCTTGTGTCTCGGTCGGCGTGGTCTGTATCTGCCCAAGAAACTTTGAGGACGATTTTTCTGTACATGACCCGACCCTTCACGCAACCAGTTCCTCCTCGAAAGACATCTTGATATAAGATGACCTCCGCGACCATAGGACCAGCATATCGCTCCCCTTCTTCTTCCTATTTGGGCCTCACTCCCCCTTAAAAGAAAAAAGAATATTTCAGTTTATTAACGAGAAAATTCAGAAAATATGTCCGCTGATATTTATTACGGACATGTCGAGGATTTGTATTGTGGTTCAGTGGATATCGGCTCAGAACAAGAAATCGGAGAGCGGAGTTCGAATTCCAGTTGAATTGGTTGCATTCACTTACTCACAAGTAACCTAATGAAAGGTATTAATCCGTCACTTCTCCCTCCAGCTATCAGTTAAATAGCCGAACTGATTAGGATCTATAACCTTGGTTGGCAACCAGTCTACTGCAGAAAATAATGGCAACTTACTGCGAGAATACTTTCTGTCCAGTCAATTATGTCTCTTTCGAGACATGATCGCTCAACCGTGTATCATGTATGGCACTTAATGAATTGCTCTACGATAAACAATCACCTACAGTGTTTTATTGTCATGCACTAGTTTTAAATTTACAAAACCCTAATAAAAGAAAGGCAATTTTCTATTGCCGTGAAAATCAGTAATCAAAAGTTTGCCGAGTTTGCTTGTCTGCCAGCGCAGATGCAACTGTTTTGTGCGGACACCTGTTCAGGCACATTTATGTTTATTTAACATTTAAAGAGCCCACTTGTGCATTCTACTGCAACTATGCTGAATGGATTTTAATTGCAGTTTCTCAACGGGAGTGCATCATTTGAGATGATAAACAGTTGGAACAAAGCCAGTAAATGAGGAATTAAGAAAATATTTAAATAAGGCAGATATATGGTTTCTGGGAAAGTACCGTGGATAAAATAAGGAAGTTTTCATTTATGTTAAGGATCAACCATACAAGGCACGAGTACCATTCAAGGTAAAGGGTTGGTATTAATATGTTTATAATGAATGAGGTGTCGGATATGACTGAAATAGGTGGTGATATGAATTGAAAATTATAAAGACAAGTAGGATAGACAATAATTGACATTTAACAAGAAGAGGTTAAGTTTGTAGTAATCATGAGAAACTATAAAAGGGACAGTGCCGTCGGGCAAGAATGTCTACCTGGAATTTTTCCTTATACAAAAAATAAGGCTGAATCGACTACATAGAAAATAGCATGTGGTGTCATAGTTTTAAACGACTGACCTTGGGAAATTAAATTATGGTGTTCATACTCTGATATGATAAGAACTTAACAAAAATTATTAGCAAATGATACGTTTTATAGACACACAATGAAAAAAGAGAGCTTTGCGAATTTAAAACTAACGAGACATAAAAAGCAATAGACGCAAAGGAAAGCAGTGAATAAGCTATTAAAACGTTCGTGACAAGAGATGCAAGATAGAAATATCTCGAAGTCAAAAAGTGGTCCGAATAGAACATATCTTTCCGAGGGCAAGAAAAATCATGAGGTGTGGATACTCATTGGCATTCTCCTAGAAGAGACATACAAAAAAGAGATAGAGAGAGAAAGAGAAAGGAAGTAAGAGGAGTATGAGCAATACAGAGAAAGAGGGAGAGAGAGAGAGAAAGAAAGAGAGAGAAAAGTGTCAGTGAGAGATTTTCAGTATTGATAAAATTTTCAAAAGTAGAAATTAAGAATATTGACTTTGGTCTCTTTAAAAAATAAATAAATAAAAAATAAATAAAAAATAGAAATAAAATAAAATCGGAATCCAGGATTGCAACAGGCATATCATCTTAAATACTGACTTTTATTGAGCTTAAATCTACTATTTTATGGCTAAGTTTTTAATGTAATTTTTCAAGTGAAATTATATTTTTTCTTTTTCAGTACATAAATTATATCAAGATTCTACAGAAAACTTAACAACACTTTGTGTGTCTATTTCATGTATATATATATATATATATATATATATATATATATATATATATATATATATATAACGGAGATTAACGAATTTTAACGAAACTTGGTTATAAACAATCGACAATTTGAAATGAATTGTTTGAACATTATTTTTTATCGATGCTCTTATTTAAGTAGATATTCTGTTTTTTTTTAAATTAAACAGTATTATATATGTATATCTATTGGCCTGATTATTTTCGATAATTTTTTATTACGAAATATAGTTTGATAAAGATAGGTTCAGCCCGAATTCCGAGGAATTTTCGTAATAGGTGCGATCTGTGTCTGCAAGAAAAAATACTAATATTAAAGTACCTATACCAGCACCTACTCTTGAATTTTAGAAAGGAATTCATTAGTAAGTGCCGCCATAGGGCGAAATTTGTGAACATTTAAAATTTAAATTCTAAATTTAGTTTTTAAGAGAGAAAATATAAATATAAATATAAATTAATTGTTTTTGATTAATTGATAAATTAAATTTTTAAATAGTAAATTTGAACCCTTCTACCTTCCTCTTCCTTTAATGTCTACCTTTTATGAAGTAAGGATACTTATACTAACTTAACCCGCTATATGTTTCTGCAAGTATTTATATATATCTTTTTCACAGCACAAAATTCTTTTATAATTTTTTTTTAATTTTTAAAATTTTTTTTAGAAAATCTTTTTAGAAAAATTAATTTTTTATTTTATGTTTATTTTAATTTAAATCTAGATTTATAATTAATTAGAGTAACTTAATTAAATTCAAATTAATCATATATCAAATTTTTCTCCAAATAAGTTTTTTATAAAAGTCTTTTTTCTAATACTTTAACACATTTATAAACGCTAGTTTTGTTGACACATCTCTAGCGTCTCTAAGAAATAGAAAATTTTTCCTTTTTCTTTTCTTTTTTCTTTTTTCCTCCCTCTCTTTCTGTTTTGTTTAGCTCACTTCAATCAAACACCAATTCCTATTTCATCTGTTAACCCCCTTCCCCTTTGTAAAGCTAGACAAAGCCAAATTTTTAAATTTTTCACTTACAACTCAATCTAAAAGTAATGTTGTCCAAAAATCTAAAAATAGACATTGATTGCTATCTAGTTTTTTGTGACGTAAAATTTTGAACTTCCGCCGGTGAATTCATTATTTTCAAATTTTTTTATTTCTTTCTTTTTATTTCATTTTGAAATTTGGTAGTTGCCGATGAGATGTGAAATCTCTCTTAGGGATTTCATGTTGAAATGATCATTCACGGTTTTGAAAATTGAAATTTATTTTATTTTATAATTGTCTCTGTAATTTTAAGTACATTGAGCTCAACTTCTGTATCATTTTTTAATATTAAAATATTAATATTAATTAGGATCGGGTCTTTGGGATTTACCTTCCTGCTTTTCCTTTTGGATTAAAGTTATTCTCTCTCCCTCTCTCGATATATATATATATATATATATATATATATATATATGTGTGTGTGTGTGTGTGTGTGTGTGTGTGTGTGGTAATGCTTTTATTATAATTTTATAGAAAATATGGCTCATGTCAAGATTTACAAGTTCTGTTTTTCTTAAACATTTTCATTTTACGATAGGGGGCTTATTAACATCTTTTAATTGCCAATAATAAATGGAAAGTGATATGTTATTGCAGTAAGTTTTATTATTAAAAGATAAGGTGTGAAAATAATGGGCAGTTATTATTCTTGGAACAATCGATATAATACTTTTTACTTTTAGGTTTGCTATAATGAAAATAAAGCATAAGTAGACTCTAAAGTCAGTTAGACATTTATTAGCTAATAGACACTCAATAGTTTTTCAGCAGTTGCAATTGTTGTTATTGTGATCGTTATTTTTTCATGATGTTGTTGATTGTTTATGTTAGTATATGTTTAAAATTCTATGATTATGTTTCTGGATCAGCTTCTCAATGTTATCACTACTGCTATAGCGTAATTTCAGAGTATTTCTGTTAAAAATCTTGCTAAGAGGGTTATTTTAGGGAAAGTGTTTTTCAACTAATTTTAGAAATTTATGCCTTAACTTAGTACTTTTCATTTGATTATAAGGGTGTGTATCCCCCTTATTTTTATTGTTGTTGTTATTATGTTAGTTTCGAAATCATCGAAAATGGCACCGAGAACATTACACAAAATAGCACAACAGGAAACCACCCAACCACCCGAACAAATTAAACCCTCGTGTGTCCATAAACGGCAAGTGCTTACTGAATAATGTAATATACCATGCTATTGTAAACTCAGCAGATAACGGAGAAAATATACATAGGAATAGGTGAACCCACCTGGAAACAAAGAAACTATTCACACGACACACCCTTTACAAATATTAAATACGCAAACAACACAATGCTTTCTAAATTTATCTTGGAGATTAAAAACAAAAGCCAAATCACAAAAAGATATAATGAAAAATAAGGAAAACAATATCAACATACAACAATAAACCCCATAACTGTAAACTCTGCCTTGAAGAAAAAATAACTACAATGACCTTCCGAGAGAAACAGAAATTACTAAATATACGATCGAAATTCATCTTAAAATGCAAACACAAAAATAAATTTTACAATGATATTTAAAAATTTTAAAATGAAAACAAACAAAAATGAACACAAATAAATAAATAACTAAAGAAAAAAGAAAAATAAGCAAAAAAGATAATTCAAACCAATAAACAAGTAAATAAACTAAGTATAAAATATGCAATTTAACAAAACTTGGACGCAAACATCAGCATAATTTAAACATAATAGCAACCAACAATAAAATAATCAATAATAAACGAGGAAAACTTGACAAAAACTGCAGCCGTATCCTCAATTATTCTCACTCAATAGCCTATAGAACAATTCGACACACTACTGTTACTGCCCATCAAAATAACTTTTAGAAAAATGTAATAGACCACAATGCATCAGTGACCTGTATATATAAATAGTTGAGCAAAACCAAAACGCACATGGCATGACGAGTGCGTTTAGCATGAGACAGACTGTCCCCTTTGGGTGTTGATCTCAATGTCTATTTTTATATCTATTTTTATATTTGTAAGTAGATAGACATAAAAACATATGAACACACACATATGTATAGAGTGTTTCACAATTTTTAAAACAGAATAATCAGGCACAAATCAAGGTTCAAAATTGGTATAATAATGGAAATTACATATATGAAAAGACAAAAAGATAACATTTTTGGATCTGCAAACATATAGTCTCAAACATGAACCAACATTTTCAAGAATGTGCAGACCAGAAGATGCAGATTTTCCCAGTTCTTAGGTCCTCCATCACAAAAATTTAGACGGACACTGATCGATTGTATTTTGAGTCCTGGTGACATTTTTGAAGGTTCGGATTACTATCAACCATTTGTTCAGACCTAACAAGTACGTCTCGCGTTGATTTCCTCTGTCTCTCCTTTCGTTTATCCGACCTGTGAGTATCAAGTTCTTCAGGCCCTCTTTCCTCATTATGTTCCCAGGAACATCATTTGCATTTTCCTGATGTTTAGTATCAGTTTTCTTCTCGTTTGCATCTTCTCCAACATCTCATCCTTGCACACGTGCTCTGTCCATGATATCCTCAGCATCCTTATGCTGCTTCAAACCTCTCCTTCATCTTTGTCGTCCAGCATTCACTTCCATACAGAAGGACAGATATCACATAGCAATCCAGCACTCTTTACTTTGTTTCTAATGAGATTTTCCTGTCTTTCAGTATAGTGATTAGCTTATGAAATGCATCTTTGGCAATGTCAATGCGTCTTTGGATCTCCATGTCGCACTTTCCATCCTCTGTCAAAACACTTCCCAGATATTTGAATTTTTTTACTTGTTTTATTTTAGATTCTCCGATTTGCAGTTGGCATATTTTTCTCCTCTTTTTACTGATGAACAGACATTCAGTTTTCTTGAGGTTTATGCTCAGTCTTTTTTTTTTTCACTTTCTTTTGCTAACTTCTGTAATAGCTTACGTAGACCGAAAATTCACGAGGGAGCCGCTATAGAATTTTATTAAGATATAAACTTGCGTCTGGGATTTTTCTCAAATGTCTCCATTCCTGAAAGAATTACTACATTTTTCAGCCATCATACATGACCACAAAAATGTTTAAAAATTTAAGAAAAGTTTAATGCATATCATTACGCTATGTAAAATATATAACACAATCTAATCCCAAAATAAAATAATTTAAATACTAATTTGCATAAAAATTCAAGGACATCTTTTATTCATTTTCCTTTATTAGACATTGAATTATGTCAATTGGCGTCTTCTGTAGCTTGCCTAGACTTTTCAGCTAACTTGATGAATATTTGTGAGCGTTCTTAAATTTTTAAAAAATTGAAAAATAATAACCTTTTTGTCCTTGTATATAAATACTTGTTACAAAATTAAAACCCTTGCTTTTGCCTGAGTAAAGTCTTTTAGAGAACGAAACGTATCGGTTAAGATATATTTTCCTTTTGTCTTTATTTACACATACATACGTGTATATATATATATATTATAAAATATCATAGATTAGCAATAGTAAGGATATATATACAGACACACAGAGAAATGTCTAAGATATAAACCGAAATATGTAAAACTCATTAATAAAATTTAAATAATTATATTCTTAAAATTAATGCCAAAAACGAAGGAATATAAACCGAGAATGTGGTTTTACTTCAACTTAACAAATTCTAAGACAAAGAAAAACAAAAGTGAAAACTAAAAGGATCCTGAGGAAAAGCTGTCAAGATGGCGCAAAATTTTCGATTAGCTAATGTATCTTGAACTATCAAACGAAGGAAAAAATGTGTGGAACTTCTATCAGTCTTTTAGCCTTTGGCAGGTTGGAAAACATTTAAAAATGGCGTCACATCCGGATGGTGCATTGACCATTCAAGTGGCGTACGTTCTTTACAAATTGTTAATGGGCATAAAGTTGCTGGCTTTTAAAGTAGATGAAGAAGAAGCAAATGTGAAAAAGTATGTTGGTGTATAACGCAAAAAAGATCGTGTCCAATACGGAAGAAAAGATACAATAAAAGAAAGAAATCAATTAAAGTTTACAGAGAATTTAGCGGTGGACAACAGATAAAGAAGAGTCGGGTAGAAAGAAATAAAAGAGAAAATGAAAATGAAGCAGAGCAACAAGGAAAGATCGGAAGAAGAGAAAGTGAAATGAAACATTATAACTTTCATAGTAACTCAAGGACAGCAACATAATACCAAATATGATACAAATAAAACATTTTGCAATGACGATAGTTAATATAACATAACTTTCATATCACATACGTTATCCTCCTGATAGTCATGTATCCGATAGATTGATTGAGTGATTTGTTATTTATGGCTTAACACGTATAATACATTATTTAAAACCAAAATATATTTTTGATTGTAAGAATAATTCCATATTGCGAATGAATATGGTAGTAACGTTTTGGAGAATAGCAATGATTTTTTTTAGATAGCATTCCTACTAAATAGGAATTTAATCTGGAAGGAGATGAATTCATATATATCCCAGTGCATAAGAGATTATAAAAAACCCGACATGAATTTGAAGTTAGCTATCCTATTTCTCATTGCTTGTTACTGTTAGGAATCTCAACCTTAGAGTAATATCTAAGAAGGCTATCCTATCAGTAGTTGCATGATATCGGTGCGACAGCATTGACATTTTGTGAATGGAATATGAACCATGCCATAGTTTCCGGTATGGCCTCTCGATATCATGAAGAAATTGGCAGTTAACGACTGTCCTTTTTGTCAATTAATCTAGGTAGGTATAATAAATATTTACCTTAAATGCTATGTAAAACATAAACCTTTTTAGTTGCAGCTATTTAATTACATCGCTTTTTCACCTCCCCGTACCAAAATTCTTTTCCGACAGACGAATCGTTGCTAGCCATGATAAACAGCTACATTCTTTAATTCCATCAATCTACACATGCACAGCTAGAATCTGTCATGACAGCTACACTGGGTTGACTCATTCTCATTTATTTCGTCTTTCACAGTTAAGGAGTAAATTCCACCGAGAAAATTTGTCCCCCATAACTGTTACGAGTGGATCTCCGTAGATCACTACGATCGTAATTTCTTCCAGTCTAGGATTAACTCTTACCTATCCTGCTTAAGCCGTTACAACAACCTGATTGATTACGGCATTAATTTGAGTTATTCTTGGGTTGTATATTGGGTAAATAATAATATAAAATATGTTTAGCATATTGCTCGTAAAATTAAGGATTAATTTATCCACAGATACATCATAATTATACATATATATTTTAAGATACATGCATTCATTGCAATAAATCTATGAAAATTACATTGGCAGTCTAGAAGTATGATTCCATAGATCAAACTTTACTTATATGAACTGACATCTGTATTTTACGTTACAATAATTATTTGTCCTTATAAAGAGTTATATGAAATTGTCCAGGGCTAAATACAGGCAGTTGATCATAGCTAAATTAGAGCAAAGATACATTATCGGCTATATTTAAATACGGTAGGGTTAGGTGTAGCTACCCCAAGCTGAATATGGACAGATCTATATGAAGTTACATAACATAGTTCCTAGAGAGCAACACCTTCTTGGCCTCACTTTTTCAACCGACTTGAAGTGGAAGGACTACATCGAACTCATAGCTACTTTTATTGCTAGGAAGGTTGGGTTACTGTATCAGACCATGAAATCTTTTTCGTCAGAATCGATTTCGCACATTTATAAATCTACCATTCGTTGTTGTTATAAATATTGTTGCCATATCTGGTTGGATGCTCCTGCTTTTCATTTTCAGGTTCTTGATAAAATCCAAAGAATGATCTGCAATATAATCGATTCTGACTTGACAGCTCACCTTCAGTCACTTTCTCATCGACGTGATGTGGCTTTCCTCTGTCTTTTCTACAAGTGTTTTCATGACAACTGCTCTGAAGAGGCTCTTTCCCAGCTTCTCCGCCCACATGTATTTACTCGTGCTACTAGATTTGCATTGAGGTCCCACTCTTTTACCGTCGAAATAGTTAAATGTAACCATCTCTTCTAGTCTAATGTTTTCTTTTCTCGCACTTCCCATTTGTGGGACTCCCTGCCGTTTGCTTGCTTCCCTGATTACTACAATTTCTAAAAGTTTAAATCCAACGTCACTTGCCATCTTCTATTTTCTCGGTTCCCACCCAACACTTATCCTTTTTTCGATATCACATGTACCTTGTTTTCTCTCTTATTGTAACCTCCTGCGTACGAGTGTTGGTTCTGCTTTGCTTGGGGTGAAATGATTATAAACAAAGAAAAAAAAGATGAATACAGGCGGAGCTACATACGGTTGCCCATCGCTGAATACGGAGAGAATTACGTGAATTTTTTCATTGCTGAGAAAGAGCTATATAAAGTTTCGCAATTAGTAAATACGAGAAGATGCAGTTGTTTAAGGCTAAATACGGGAAGAGCTACCTGCAATTTTCCATGGTTGAATACGGTCATCCATTCATACCCATGCCTAAATATGGACCAAGCTACATGCAATTTCCTATGGTTAATTAAGAAGAGATCTACATGCAGTTGTTGATGAGTAAATACTAGCAAAGTTAGGTGCAGCTACTGATTGGTAAATACGTGCAGAGCTACATTCAGCTGTCCAGGGTTAAATAATGACACAGTTACATGTTGTTTCTGACAGCTAAATACGGACAGAGTTACATGCAGTTCTTCATTTCTGAATAAAGAGAACGTAAAACTAGATTCAGAAAAGTCTACCGTTGAGATTGGTTTATCTTTGTTGTTACTCCAAGTAAATCGGATAGATTTTAACCTATAAATTCAAAACTATCTTGTTAAAACATAGAAATTTAATGAAAAGGCTATATTTAGTTTATGCTTTCAAATGAATTAGATGCATAAGATTATCTGTAGATAACCAAAAATACAGAAGAGAATAATTCTGGTAATTACAAACATTAAAAAGCTTTTACGGTCATATTCATCATTTTATTTTATCCTATATTCAAATAGAGAAACAGTTGTCTAATGGAGGCATCAATTATCTATCGTAAGAAAGAATGTACTGATTTTTTAGAAATTTGATAATATTGTATATATAGATATTCAACTTTACTTAACATACGACAAGCAACCAACAAAGGAAAGAGTGATATGGAATTTAAACAAGATGATATGTAGTTACAAAAGATAATGAATGTGTTAGAACGCAATGAAACAAGATAGAACTTTAGTTATATAATGATAATTAATATCATACAGCGTAGCATACAAGTCATTATGCTAGGCAGGTAAAGAAGGCAAGACTTACATGTGTCTTGTAGAAAGCATGGCCAAAGCACGTAAAAGTTAGGAAGATATGTCCAGACCTTAACAATGTTGATCGTTTACTTACATCACGTTTATTGGCGGAAAAGATATGTCGCAAAGTTTGTCAGCGTATTCGGATTGACTATGATTACGAAATGTTCTTGTAGATACCATAAAATGTAAGTTCAGTAGAAATAGACTTTTTTTTTAGCTTGTCACTAGATGTCTATAAATATATTCAAGTATATCTGTCTCAAGAAAATAAACAATTTCTCTGTCTACTTCTTTAAGAAAATACATGAACTCACAGGAAGCTATATATATATAAAGTCACATGCGCAAAGAGACCTCAGAATAACTCTCTGTCCATCATTAAGATCGACTTCATTGCGCTGTCTTTGTTTTTAATTTATTTATTAAGCAGAGTGACTGATGCAAACGCGGTAGCTTCTTTGCCAATTCACATGGAATAACAATGTGAAATCTTTAATCATGACAATAGAGAGAAGGGACATGTAGATTATAGCTTTCGAGGTGATTAGCATGAAATAAACATAAAAAGTCAAGTTGGAATATGAACACAGTTTTTCGTATACAGTGGCTTGCAAAAGTCTACACCACTTTTAATAATTTATATATTTTTATAATTTAACAGGGAATGACACATTATTTCAGTTTTAATTATTGTTCAATAATAAGCAGATCCACACTTTCCTTTATATAAAAATTACGTTTTACAAATTTTACACTGATTCTTAAAATCATATAATTAGAAAAATGTCTTTGCAAAAGTTTACATCCTCCAGATATTATACAGTGTTGTCACGTAGTTTATCATTGATGTATAAAATCCAGAACAATCAAAAGTGACATGTGCATTCTACCATAACAAAACAAATTTGGCCAGTCTATTATATTGCTATATAAGGGGATTTAACTGCCTACAAAATCATCCACCACACGGTTTCTTGGTATGTTGGTCGTTGGACTGACTGTAAAAGTTGTCCAACCCGGGAAAGAAAATGGGCTAGCCTCAGGAACTTAAAAACCTTATTATTCAAATGTAAAATGAAAATAATGGCTCTAAAAAGATTGCAAAATCTTTAGAATTGTCTCTAAGCATTGTTAAAACTGTAGTTAAGAGGTGGTTAGTGCACAAAACCACAGCTACCATACCAAGATCTGGGAGACCGAGCACACTTACCAGAAGTGCAAAATCAAAATTGGTCCAGCAGGCAACCTCCAACCCTAGTGCAACACTGGAAGACTTGAAAGCTTCAGTTTCCATAACTGGGACAGATGTCCATGCATCTACAATTTCCAGAGTATTGCACTGATCTGGCCTGTAAGGGAGGGTAGCTATAAAAAAGCCGCTTCTTAAGCCTATTCACAAGCAAGCTAGGCTAAACTTTGTCAAAAGTCACATCAATGATTCCATGACCATATGGAAAAAGATTTTGTGGTCAGATGAGACCAAAGTCGAGTTATTTGGAAAAAAATACGAAACGCAATGTTTGGCGGAAAAAGGCACTGATCAAACAAACCTTGTTACACCGTTCCCACATGGCGATGCTGTGGCTCGATCATCCTTTGGGGTTGTTTTTCAGCTGCAGGGCCTGGAGAGCTGATAACTATCCAAAGTGCCATGGACAGTGTCAAGTACCAAGAAATATTCGAGGCAATTTTCGTCTGGGCCAAGACCTTTTTGAATTACATCGGCATGAGGAAGGAGTTCAAACTTTAAAAGAGAGGAACATTGTTTTTTTTTGCAATTAGCGTCCCTATACAGCACCTAAGAGAAAAGAGATTCTATTTGAAAGTCTTTGCTTTCCCCACTTATGGAAGTCGAGCAGAAAGTGTTTTTTAGCACATGAATAAGACACAATGATCCATTTGCTTTTCATCCTTCGTATTTTTACTCAATGGGTCATTTTCGATCATCCCAGCGATGTCCCACGTAGCAGTATCTAAAGATTAAAGGAATGTTTGTGTTAGATACGACGGCTTTCGGCTATATTACTTTGAAACACCGGTTCCCGTACGATAACCGATGTTAAGCAACGTCAAATCTGATCATTAACTAGATGGGTAACCAGTGAGAAATACCAGGTGTTGTGAGCTTGGATGCACGGTTGATTTAATGGATAATATCTCAGAAGTTTTTATCATAGCGCTGAGCTAAAATTTCAGTTGGGGTCGTTATACTAAAGTACGCTCTAATATCCTTCGAAAAAGTAAGAACCCACCTCTTCCCCCACGGCTATAGGTTAATTAGTACGACGTGCATCCCTAAATTATTGTCTTCTAAAAGAAACATCCTTGCAAACTAAAACTATTTTCTGGCTTTAAATAACCTGCAAAGGGTTGATAAGCTGTGAAAAAGAAAACGAATCAATCTTAGGTAACTGCAGGAGTTATTATTGATGCAGTGACCAGGATTTTTGATCACGCTATTTTCATCAGCATCCTGTCATAGCGAACACCAAGAAATACTATCTAAAATCTAACCATGCGGTTATCCAAGGTCCCAAATTACAATAACTGTCATAACATATTAAGCAGCTATCCACGTAACACTCCTACTGGTTCCGTTCTGACAGACTCTAGCAGACTGGTGAAGATGAATTGACCTTCATAAGGTAGTAGCAGTAAAACGTTGGAGACATAATGAGAAGACATTGCGTGGATGATTTAGACCCGCAGGTGATACTGAAAACACGCAAAACAAAAGAAAGCAAAAAGCATAAGAATTAAGAATTCGGAACAATTGAATGAAGAAGCAAGTAGCCTATGGATAAAGAAGGTGTCACAAAGTATTGCTAGGAGAAATATATATATATATATAGAGAGAGAGAGAGAGAGAGAAAGAGAGAGAGGGAGGGTCGCGAAAAAAATAGCGAGGGATAGAATTAGAGGAAAAGCTAGCTTAACAATGAAACCTTAGTAATATTCTTGGAAAATTTGATTCGGCAGGTAACTTTATTAATTTCAAGGGATTAAATATATTTAATTTAATCCGTAAGATTGAATATTAAAAAATGAATTATTTTTCACTAATAAATTATCCATAGTTCTGAACAATATTAATTCGTTCTTTTTATTTACTTATTAAAAAAACTTACGCAAAGTTCACAGTTTAGGACACATATTAATGTCTTCATATGTTTAAATTTAATTTAATTTCCTAATAATTATTCTAAAATTAAAACTTCTTAAAATACTTGTTTCATTTCTTCATATTAGCCATATAATGTAACTATATTATATAAAAACTTCTTTTGTTAAATTGATTTTCTTTCTCGGTATAATTTTTAACTCAAGTTATTCAACCAGTTTATTTTGATATTAATATTATTCGTGACCCTTTAACAGTGACCTTGTAAGACCGTTATTTTGTATGACCCATATGTTTCTTATATATATATATATATATATATATACTATTTTTATTTATTTTAATGTATTTCTTTTCGTTTCTGTCACCAAGTGGGAAGGGAAAATTACAAGTTCCGTTATCAAAGATCTGTCACGTTTCTCCTTTTATTTTTTTCCCTACAATTACTCCTCTTTTTATACATGCACAAACAATTCATTATATTTTGTTATCGCTGATGAGACGGCTGTTAAATTCACTCGTTGAAATGGCCTTTTGTTTTTGGAAAATTTGAATTTTTATCGTTCATTCAGTAATGAGTTTGAACATTCTCGGCTACTGGCGTGTGTTTACATTGTATAAAACGCGCTAAAGTCCGCTTTTCTCATAGCTCATAGATAGAAACGGTCGGGTTCCAATTCTAGCTAGAAGCAATCGGATGTCTAACCGTACTCATGAGCTGTGATACAGCGAAACAGACCTGTCTGCAGATGACTATATATACATATATATACAAATTGTTGATGCTACTGTAATAAGGCTAATGTTGAGAAAATACCGTACTACAATAAACCTACGAAAGGCAAATTTTTCCTTTCCTGAAGTGAGTATACATTTTTTTGGTGAAGTCTGTATATATAAAAGGATGCATGAATAAATAATGTGAATTAAAATGTATTTAGTTCTTTTTGCCTTCTTTTTTGTTGCTGTTTTGTTCTGTTTTGTAGCCATAAATAATTCAACTTGAGTTCATTTTTTAATGTACCAAACACTTTTAGGTGAGAAAAATACACAGGAATCAAACGATTACCCTGGAGCAGCAGTGAGATAAAATGATCGAATATTTTCAGTTAATTCAACGTAAATAATCTAAATTACTTTTCGCGAATATTAAATCAAAGTTTGATCGTTTTTTGTTTTTTTTATTAAATGTGTGGCACTTCTTTGAAAGTATAATTTCTCAATCAAAATTTGTGTTTTATTAAATTTTTGGTACCTTTTGAAATAATAAATTTTAAATTAAAATTTATTTCTTCTTTTGATTAAATCATTGGTACTCTTTTGAAATTATTACTTTTAAATCAAAGTTGCTTTGTTTTATTAAATTTTTGGCACTCTTTTAAAGTTATAACTTTTAAATCAGAAATTGTTCAGCTTGCCTCGCAACAACTTTAAATGTCAGAATGAAAAAAATTACCAAAAATCAGAGGGTGATCGCAAAGGTTAACCAAACCTGAGAACTTGGTGTGAATATTAGTAAATATAATTTTTTTAAATTTTGTGGTGAATATTTTGGTGTGAATCCAAATCTTCAAGAACATTTCTTTCTGTCGATAATAAGAATTATAAAATAACCGATAAATTCTAATATTTTTAGTTCAATAAAAGCCAAACCGAAGAACCCTTTTACCAAGAGGCTATTTGAGTGCGAGTCATTTCGTAATTGTAATTTCTTCGAGTTCTTATGTTAAATTTGTCAGATTTTGTTAATTAAGAATAAAAATGATTTTATAACAAGTCTGTCAGAAACAATGGTTCTGGGGTAATCATCAAATTTAAGTAACGATAAACATTAACCAGATGATATGAAGGTGGTAGAATGGATAGCATCTCGGAATGAGAATTCATAGAGTTGATTTCGAATTCTACTCGGGTTCATTACAATCACTTATGCGCAAATATCTTTTGGAAAGGCATAATAAAAAAATTTTCATGTTATATGCACTTGCAAAAAAACAAAAAACAAAAAATGAAAAGTATTTTTTGGTACCCCACAAAGGGATGATAAACCGTTAAAAAAGATAAGCACTTTGACAATTCTTGGTTGAGTATTGTTTTCTTCTTACAGTCATTATATGAAACATAAAAACGATTAGATGTTACATCATTCTGAAGGCTGCAGGAAAAGACAGAGTAAAGAAAAAACATTCCATATTATATACAAAATAGGGTATACTCTGTTTAGACAATGCATATAGCAATTTACGACAACGAAGAGGATACACAAAGACCCCAGTCTTTATAAACAACTAGCTCAGAAAGATTTCTGCAAGTTATGTTATTGGAAACATTTCAATAATCCACGGTGGACTCATAAGAGAGTTAGAGAAAATAAGGAGGGCAGAAAAAGTTAGGGGAAGACGAAATGACGAAGGATTTAGAAATGGGAAAAGAACTGTTAAAAGCTACACAAGATACGAAGATGTGGAGAGCCAGGATCCTGAAGGGACACAGTGCACAGAAGAAGGAAAAGAAAGATTATCGAGTAATCGGTAACATCAACCCGAAACAAGCATGCGATTTGAGAACGTGTTCAATCTTTTACTTTTATACACCATGTCCCTTAAGGATGTTGGCGATCATAACTCTCCACAGTTACCTCTCTTTCGTAGCTGTCCATAAATTTTATCTCTTTGTTATTGCGTCTAAAACTTGTTCCGCCTAGGTAGGTTGCGTTGTTTTCCTTTATTCTTCTTGACTTCAATAGGTCCTGTGAGCATAAAATTTTCCAAACCCTTCTTTTCTCATTATGAAATTTTCACTTCTTCTTTCTCATATTAATGATAAGCGTCAGTTTTGTTTCAATTTTCTCGTTGCTCATATATTCGGTCAATAGTATCATGATATACTAATCCCTCTTTACGACAGCAGGTACTTAAAAATTTCCTCGTATAAGAAAAGAAGACGAGGTATATTGTTCTACAGATGGATACTGAGAATTTTCTGAACGGGACATATAATCAAAGAAGTTTTATGTATGATTGAGAAAAATATATGCTTATATTTAAAATCAGGAAAAAGTACATTTGGAATTTCTGGCGCGCATAATAAGGAAAGAAGGCGTGAAAAATATAACACTCATAGGCATACTGAAACGCTTAATGAGGAAAGGAGGCTTGGGCAAATGTATCGCTCAGGTAATATACAGAAGTCAGAAGATAAGAGAGAATAGTCTCTCAAATGAGTTTGTGAGAATGGATGACAGAGCAGGAACGACGGGAGACGCTAGAAATATCAAAGGTTTTCCGTTTTATAATCATCCACGTCCTGAAAGGACATGTCACATAAAGGAAAACAATTCTACACAAAATAAGATACCTTTTATAGAATATTCATCAGAAGCCCAGTTGAATGCCATTCGGATCGAACGAATATTTTACATTTGCTGGTTATACCATAGGTCCATCAATTTAGTCAGATGACTAAAAATTCTATTACAAAAAGAATATTTATTTTTCACCATAAGGCCCTACATTTCCATCATTCAATAGAAAATATTAGTTATATCGGTCGAACATAATATAATGAGATTATCAGATCAAAATTCAGGTAATGTCGTGCGACGGTTTTATTGATTAAACTGTTTTTTGTTTTGTCTTGGAGGCGCTGTGTCTGTGCACGTAAATCATTAAGTTTGTAGCACAATAGGAAAAGATATTATTTTAAACAATATTTTGTGTTACAACATAATCTTCTCTGTTGCTAATGCACTTGATTCGATGTTGAATAACAATGACATCGATCAAAAATTATAGCGTGACACTTTCGAGTTAAATAAAATAACAGATACGCTTCAGACTACGGACTTTTTGATGCACGATTGTAAATGATTCTCCTGTCCTAAAATTTGTGGCTCAACACGCGAAAATAGCAATGTGGCACATTAAATTAAATGTCCCTACACACTTATAATGCGTCTGGCGTTTATTGAAATTATATTACGGCATAACAAAAAGCCATATAACTTGCACAAATTGGCTTCATGGAAAATCTTCATGTTGGAGTTTTCTGCTCGTAGCTTTTTATTTTATTTTTTATTAATTTTTTTGGCGACTTACTCCTACGTTTTTCTATTTAGTACAGAGTCTTTGTAATAAATGAAAACAGTAACTAAACCGCTATTATTTTTTTAACATACAACGTGTGTTAGCACGTGCGATACCCTGTCCTTATCAGCCTTCGACCAGGGGTGATATCATGGTTTCGGTGGCTATGGCGGGACCGCCACTCCTGCCGCCACCAGCAGCGTTTGCCACCAGGTAGGATATTAAGATAGACTTGTTGACTGTCTCTCTTTGTACATTCTCTTAATGTAATATCAACATTCTATATGGCAAGAAATTCTTGACTTTTTCATAACATATGATGAAGGTATTTGGGTTAACAGAGTTTTGGTTCTACAGGACGATGCTGAGAATGCCATGGATGTAATATCTGAGCAGGGATAATCGTTTATGTAGATGTGAAAAAATATTTGTATTTAGAATTTCTGGGATGCATAATGAAATTTATGAGATACAAAAATTAAGTTTTTGGGACACATAATGAGCTAAGAATCTTGCTGGTTGTTGGTTGACTTCGATTAACGTCTATCGACGTTCATTAAATGATTGTTAATTTCTGCATTAAACCAGACAAAAACTTCTTCTTCTATGTCCCATGTCCCTTCAGGACGAAGGCGATCATGGCCCTTCACGTTTCCCTACCCTTAGTGGCTCTTAGCACGTTTTTTCCTGTTAACCCACCCAAACCTCGCTCTGCTATCCACTTGCTCAGAGCTATCAAGTATATTACCCGCTGCTTTTCATTGTCTCTCTTGTTGTCTATCTCAACTGTGAGTATCAGATTCTCCAAGCCCTCCTTCCTTGTTAAATGTCTCAGAGATCTTAGCTGTTTTTTTCTGATTCTCAGTGCTAATTTTCTTTTTTTGTTCCAACTTTTCTAAAACATCATCATTGCTCACATGCTCGATCCATGATATCCACATCATCCTTCTGTAGAACCACATTTCAACTACAGAGGAGGTTTTGTAACAAGCTGGAAATTAAAAAATAGCGAAGCATTTATTGTACAGTTTGCCGAGAACACAAGCCAGTTCAGGAAACCATATCATCAAAATTGCAGAGACGCCGTCGAATAAGTAAGAATTTTGATGATCTAAACTAAGGAGTAATTATGAACATATCAGTGAGTAGATTTGTTTCTATGGGGAAATTTGGCTGATGAGTCGAGAGATGAGTAGGAGGAAACTTTCCAAGCAAAGTATTCTGTTTTATCTGAAGTAGCTGACAACACTTCAAACTAATTAAAGAGAGGAGGAACCGGTTTGATCTTGTTCACAACACTCTTATAGAACCGCCAGAAATATCTAGAATTAAACTTGTGAGAGGTGTCTCATTATATCAACGAATAGCCAATTTTCCTCTTTTAGGAGACGCTTAAACGCATTATGAGTGAATACTGAGAAGTGCTTGTTATAATAAACTTGTTGCGTTGCTATAGACTGAAGAAGTATTTTCTGTGGACTATAGCAACTGAACAAGTAGAAGATTGCAGTGTTTGGTATTTCCGAGCTGCCATGAGTGCATTCATACCGGCTTTCACTCAGGAAGAGACACCAAGGACAATATTCTAAACCGGATTTTAAGGGGCGTCGCGAAAAAAATAAAAACAATTTAGTCCTAATCAGTGCGTTAGTAACAAAAAATGTCCTGTTAATTTGGGGTTTTTGACTGGTAAGTGAGCGGAATGTAATGTTTACAAACACGACCGCGTGGATAAGGGAACAGAGCTGCAGGTCAGGACAAGTCCGAGGAGGAGGGAAAGAATCAATCAAGTGTATATTACCCTGGTTCTAAACAACGAGACACACGTATATATAATTATATAATTATTATTCCCAATAAAGCGGCAAAAAAAGCATTTCAATGAATGTCCTCACTTGCCTAACAGTAGTTGCAGTCGAAACTAATTTTATTGCCTTGACTTTATCGAAATCTGGCTGTATTCCCTCTTCACTAAATTTGAAGTCTTGTTATTAAGTCTCTTTTTTAAAGAACTCACACTTAACTGGTTTCAACTTGCGATTATGCTACGCAAACTACCCAAGACTGTGTTTATATGCCCTAAGTGGACCACCACTGCACTCGAAATCATCAAGGTCTCATTCAACAATTGGAAGAGGTCAAAAATATTTTTTCGTTTTGCAATGATTTCATTCCCCTTGTCAACACCCACGTATGTGCTATCTGTCAGGCGCACTACTCTGCTAAATGTGTTCGTCACTACAAAGTGGCCACATCTCTCAAATGTACGGTCAGTCTCTGGATGAAATCGGAGAAAAGTATGCTATAACATTTTAGGTATTTTAAAAAAAATTTGTTTTGTTTTCTTTTTAAAATTTGAATATTTTATATAATAAGCACAAGAGGAAAGTATACACAAGTGAAAATCAAATGTACTCTACCTTTCCTTAATGTCATCTGTATAACCACGATCTTCCAGTGTCTTCGTAGATGGTAACAAGGTCCGTTACCAATCTATGTTATTTTAAAACCTTGCAAGATCTTGTGCACCAAGTCGTATATGTTATATACTGCCTCTGGATTTGGAAAAACAATGAGAAGCACATATATATAAAAATATAATCTTATATTTTTATTCTTTGTCGGTGACGCTATTGTGAAGCAGAAGAGAAGCTGGATAGAGATCGCACATATGAAAAAAACGACATGAGTTTGTTAGCCACTCTCTGTGTCTTCAGCTAAAAATTCTAGACTTTATATAATCTTAAAATTCCAACGAGTTTTTGCTTTCTCGGGTTGTTTTTTTGTTGACTTTATCTACGGCCGGATGTATCTGTTAAGCACAACCAGTGCTCCATTGTTTTTCAAACCGAGTGTTGTTTGTGTTTTTTCTTTTTTTTTTGCACTTTGTTGACATTATCTACGGCCGGAAATATTTCTCAACCACCCTTGTCTTTTGTTGACTTTTATCTCCAGCCATATGTATCTGTCAATCACCTTGACCTACGTTTGGATGTACCTATCAATTACTTCCGCCGTTTAAGGTAATATACTACACAGGTAGAAGAATGTGTCCATCAGAAATACTAGGAAACGAGTAGGGAAATCTGTTCTTTGAGTGAGAAATTGAGAAGCTTAAAGTCTGGATGCTAGAGAGATCAGTAGCATTAAAATGATGAAGCCACGTAACATGATGGGCATTTAATTCGCCATATAATGTATTTGCAGATGAATTAACAGTTAAGGCTTTATCTATATTATATAAATTATACCTAGCAACTGTTATGAGAGGAAATGGAACGAAAAAGAAAGAAAAGGTTAATTGTGAAAGTTAGAAGCACACGCAAAAACAATCCAGAGACGCAAGAGATTATTGCCTTGCCACTGGGCAATGTTTACGATTATAAACACTTTGGCCTTGCATGAAGACGAAAGGCAGAAAGATATCCAGGAACAGATAATATAGTAGTAGAGATCGAAGTGTTGGTATTAGTTTCGAGAGCGAGGATGTTTGGAGAAAGTTCTAACAGAAACGATTCTGTATTGCAGAAATTGGTACGAATATCACAAATTTTGAGAAAATTTTAGGAACCAAGGTAGATTTTATTTTTGCATCAGTTTTAAAACCAAAACGAGTGAGCAAAATAAAACTAAGCCAGTTGGTTTAGTTTTGTTTTGTTTACTGGTTTTGGTTTTGATATAATTTTAAAGTGGAAAGGTTGAATAATAATAATTCCTGCCGTTCATCAAAGGCTGCTGGAAATTGTGCAAACTACACCATGGTGCGACAACGGGGTTGTCCACCGGAAGTACATGTACAGATACCTATCCCTAATTGATATTATGCGACTGTTGTTTAGCGTAACATCTTTAAGCGCTAGTAACCGAGATACCGCGACCAGATAACTGCCAACCCGAGCCCCATCAATATGAAAGTGTCGTAGCCACTAGTCAGTCATATGGCCAAAAGATCATGACAGCAACTTTTATTAAGGCCTCAGAAGAAGAAACAAGAAACCTAGAAACCTAAACAGAAAACAAGATATTGCAAGTGTCTAGACCTAGCAATAGGTTGACTTATATACTTCTGTAGAGAGAAAAATAATAAAAAGTACAAATAAATATATAAGTAGATGAATAAAATGAAATGATTACATAAAATCTCAGGGTGTAGGCGAAAATGTTAAAGATATACAATTAACCTAATGTGAGATTCATGTGTATTATTTTTTTTAATCATTTCACCACGGGAAAGGCGTAAATGCCACTGATGTGCGGGGGGCTACATAACTGAAAGAAAATTAATTAGAGGAGGGAGAAGAGGATTACAAATCAATTAGAAAGCAATAGAAAGATGAAAATTGCAGGTGTGATGACAGTTGCAAGGGGGAGAGAAAGGGAAGGATATACGGGGTGGGGAAGGAAGGGCTAGAGTCAAGTGGTTAGTAGATGAGTATTGACATTGCATTTAAATTTCTGGAGGTTGTAGCCGTCAGGAAAGCAAGAATATGGGAGCGAGTTCAACATGCGTGAAGTGCGAGAGAAGCTGCAGGAGTAAAATTGTCGTTTGCATTTGGCGAACCTAAATGTGAATGGGTGGGACCCAGTTGCCATTCTGGTTGCACGAGTAAACACCTGTTGAGGAGGCACCAGTGACTTAAGTCCGTCTGAGCAGAAGCCATGAAAGTACTTATAGAACAGACAAAGGGAGGTGACATTTCGTCGGTGGGGAAGTGGCTGTAGTCGAGCCGCCAAGTCAGCACCTATCACGTTACTAACTCTTCTTTGGAGCCTGTCGAGAACACTGAGGTGAGCGGTAGGGGCGCCTGACCATAAATGGCAGCAGTACTGTATGTAGGGTTGAATGGTAGACTTGTATATATGCAGGATGGATTCAGGCGGAAAGAACATCCTGGATCGACACAGTGACCCAACCCTTCTTAGCAGTGGATTTAGCTATGGATTCGATGTAGCGATTCCACTTGAGATCAGAAGAGAGGGTAAGGCCGAGGAGGCGCAGTATATTGCACTCAGGGAGAATCGCTTGGTCCATGCTTATGTGAGGCAGGAGAGGTTGTCTGTGATGGTTGACAGACAACAGCTTGGTCTTGGACGCATTGAAATTGACAAGCCACTTCTTGCCCCAATTCACCACAGAGTATAGATCACTTTCAAGGTCAGCAACGAGATTATGTCTGTCCGCCATGCCAGGTTTCTTACTTGTGCGGGAGTATATTGTAATGTCATCTGCGTAGATGCCTACTTGGGACTTGATCTAATCTGGGAGGTCGTTGATGAAAATAAGGAAGTGCGTCGGGCCCAGGATAGAGCCCTGGGGGCCACTGGCATTCGTGCTGTAGGATGAAGAGGCATGCCCATGCAATACGACCTTCATTTTGCGGTTGTTTAAAAAGGACCGGATTATGTCAAGCAGGCGTCCAGTAATGCCGTAACCCCGTAGGTTTCAAAGGAGGCCAGAGTGCTAGACCCTATCAAAAGCCTTGGAGATGTCCAGAGCAACTGCACGAGCCTCGCCTAACTCATCGAGGGTCCGGAGCATGTACTCCGTAAAGGTCGTTAGCATATCGACAGTGGACCTTGGCAAAGCGGAAGCCATATTGCTTGTCAGTAAATCGGTTTCACCCCAATCAAGACAATAACGCCACTAAAACACAATGGGGTTAGAGAGTGTGGAGGAATTAAGGAACAGAAACATTAATAATGAGAGAGAAGAGGAAAGAGTAATCAGGAGGGCTGTAGATAACGATTGACATTGCATTTACATTTTTGCACATTACTGTTGGTTGGAAAGCATGTGAGTTCCACAAGGGTCATGGTAGTCTATTTACAGTGAATGGACTCTTCATCCTTAAATATGTACTAACCTGGGTGACTTCCGGAGATGCAGACGCGAGGCATTCAAGAAACAGTCGTGAAACAATCGAGACGCAGCTTAACTATACAGTTCGGACGTACATTTGTTGAATACTAACACTCGTATTTGTATATATGTTCTGTTATTTTAATACACTGGTTAAACCTACTTTCTTGTTCTGTGTCTTTCTTCCTGGCACTAACAGGTCACAAAGAGAAGCGCGAAGTGCGAAAACTAAAGTAGGAAAATAGTTCTTTCAGTACGTAGCCGACATTTTTTAAAGATGGAACATCACAATGAAATATTTATCTTTATAAAATGTGTAGGCTTATCGCAAATACAAAACTTTGGGACACTTATATACATAAATATTTTGCTACATGGTAAATTGTTTTTGCAAGTCTTGGATAGCTGTGCATTAATTAGCGCAAAATCTTCAGCCATGGAATATATTAGACTGTTGGAGAGTTAACATCTACTCTTGAGATATGGTTCCAGAGAATCTATCCATTCCTTTAATTATGTGGAGTTTGACCATCTGTCTTGCTGCACGTGCTAACACAATTTCACCTCTTTCAATTTACATCCCAACCCCAATCACAGAAAAATAAATTAGCGATCAGAGTGACAGCGGTTGGTTCCGAAGTGTAGGATTAACTTCATACTTCTAATACATCTACTAGGGTGGAAATAATTAAGAAACTGACAACGTGTTATTGGTTAACTTTTAACTTAATCAGTCATTTAAGTGCCATACGGGAGACACACTTGGGCAATCATGTCTCGAAAGTAACATGACTGACTGGCCAAAAAATTTTCCCCAGTATTTCAGTAAACTAGTTGCCAATCAAGGCTATAGAACCTAAGCGGTTCTGCTATTTAAGACATAATTAAAGGGAGAAACGACATACTAATAATACCCAAGAGTATCTTCGCGTAGGTGGATGCAACGAATTCAACAGGTTCGAACACGGCTTTCCAAATTTCTCGTTCCGAGTCGATATCCACTGTAACACAATGCATTTTTAACTTAATACTAGTCAGAATACGAATTTTTGTCTCGGATAGCTTGAGTATATATATCATTGTGCATTTTGGCAGCAATCTCTTTTTTATATAAGTTTCATTAAAGACAACTGAAAATCTACTGCGGTTCAGCATTTTATTAATTGTTTTTAGTTCATATGAGGTTTTATGTTCTCTTTTCAGGTCATAAAGTCTATAAAATTGTCCGAATGTTTTGTATAACCGAGCGCTTTGCATTCGTCTATTTTTTTATTATCAAGGATGCTTGTTTTTTATTTATTTTATTTTATTTTCTAAGCACTGTCATCATATTGTGACAGCAATCATAAAAGTGGATTTTTTAATTTTTTCAATTATGAATGCTTCTATTGTAACTATTTTTGCACGTAAAAAAATATAACACTCTTTTAGCACGACGGAGAGAAATAAATTATTATTATTTGTATTATTAATTGTGCAGATTAATTGTTTCAATATGAGCAGAGAGAAAATAACCATAATGGATAATAAAATTGTTTATTCGGTTGCAATATAAACGCAGCTGATGAATTGTGAAAAATATTGCAAAATGTAATATTGGGAACTAACTGGGTGAATTTTAAAAAAATGTGCAGGTGTAGGCAGCAGGTCAGACGAGGTCATCGCATAGGCCGGCGATTATTTGACAAAGCAGAAACAACGTACCATTGAAAGCACTGAGCCTTACAGCTGGTGAAAGTGGAAAATAAACCGTAGCCAGAACATTGTTTGCATTATTGAAAAGAGATTGTCACAATTCTTTGTTGAGGTCAAAAAGGTTAAATCCTGAATTTCACAATTTTTCTGTGAACAGATTTTAAAACCTGAAAAATAAATGATGTAATCAGTTGAATCAAAAGGAAGAAAACAAAGAAAAAAATGATGTCACCAGAAATATGGCTGCTTCATTGGTTAAACCAAGGGAAGGAAGTAACTCCGCTTCAATATGCGAAGACGGGGTTGATTTCATTGGCTAAAGATTTGATTTGCATGGACACCCCGCGTCCGCCATGTCTCTCCTAAGAAAATTGGGAATATGCATAAATATAGAGCCACGGACAGCCAAAATGAGTTGGATTGAGTTGCAGTCAGAGATGTAATGGCAAGGGAGTGACGGCTCCCAGTCTGTAAGCCACGACCGTAAAGATAGAGACGGTCGCCTCCGATAGAGTTCTAGTTGGTTTTGAGTTTCAGTTGAAGTTGGAGTTTGAGTTGGATTGAGTTGCAGTCAAGATGTAACGACAAGGGAGTGATGGTTCCCATCCGGAGAGCCACGACGGTAGAGATAAATACGGTCGCCTCCGATAGAATTCCTGGCTGAGGATGTAAACAAACAGAGAGAGCTAAGACAGAGTCCAGCAGACCGACCGACCGAAAAGAGTTAAAGTTAAACAACGAACCAACCAGTTATTGCGCTGAGCTAAGACAGATAAGACAAATTACTGCCGCCGGTACAAACTACACGCAAAGACCAATCTTAGGCAGTTTCCGTAAAGCTTCGGTGAAAAACTCGAAGAAGACATTTTGAATCGTCACTAACTTAAAAACTCCGATTGAAGTGAACAGACATTACCAACCAGAAGCTCGAATGAGACATTTTGAATCATCACAAGCTTGAAAACTCCGATTAGAGTGAACAGGCATTACCAACCAAAAGCTCGAATTAGTGTGTGTGCGTACAAACACTTCTAGCCACTAGACGGTTCGTTCCGCCCAAGTTCCGTCACGAACGTCCTTTCAAAGACTTTTCCGGTGGCATATTCAGCCATGATCACATTTTTAGGACCGTCGGAGTCAGTCGTCACACTATAAGCTTCAGCCTTTTAAAAGCAAAAAAAAAAAAAATGAAAGCACAGATAAGATTTATGTTCAGAAAACTTATACAAACACAAAAAGATGAAATTAAATGTTTAACTATATTATTTTGTCAGACACCTTCATTGATAATTATATATATATTTTCATAATATAATATATTTTATTACTCATTTCGTCTACTGACCCGCACACTCGAGAAAACTTAATAATAAAAATGTGTGCAGGACGACAGTTTAAATAAACACTATTAAAAAAAACGAATCGTCTACTCATATGTGGGTATCCAATAAATATAACGTTTGGTGTAATAAAAATAAACATTGTTTTAAAAAAAACATAAAAAACGGAGTATCTCTTTTTGAGGATACGAAACTGAGCAGATATGGCTTCGGAGAACATTTGAACAAGTGAATGTGCTTTAAGGGAAATATAGACTTTCTTAATTGTGAAACTCAGTAGTTAAGCGGTGAAAGCACGTTGCACAACACCAGCTGTTCATCCTGAAAATAGCGACTCAGATTTGTGTTCTGCAAAATAAAGAGACTGCTTAAAAAAAAGCGAGCGTTTATTCAAATAGTGGTATCCACTAAAAAAAAGTTTGAAGTACAACAAAAATAGAAAAAGTGGGAGAAAAGACACATAAACGTTTATATACCAGAAAAATGATAGGAAAATTAATGACAAAAAAAATGACGCAAATTCTTTTTCGTGTAATTCGTTTTGTGTCACACACAAAATATCTCTTCGTCATTAATTTTCTTAACATATAAACGTTTAAATAAAAATCCTTTTACACTTTCGTCTCAGTCATTGTTTTTACTTTTAATTAAAGTAGCATTTCTTTTTATATGTTTACAGCAATATCACGTTGAAACACCGGTTCTCACCGTATCACCAAAGTTAAGCAACGTCGCTTAGATGGGTGACTGCTTGGTAATACTAGGTACAGTGTACTTGGAGGTCATGGTGACCTCATGAATAATAGCTCAAAGAGCTGAGTTCGGATTCTAGACAAGTTGATTACATTCACTTACGTGCATATATCATTGGGAAAATTACCAATCTATCTCTTCTTTCACCCAACTATGGGTAAATAGCAAAACAGACAGGATCCTATAACTTTCGTTGGAAACCAGTCTAGAAAAATAAAAAATGAATTCAAATAAGCCTGGAGAGGTGCTTCATTCAATTTGTATATTTGTACACGCAATCTAGATTGTTTAAAAGGTGCTGGCCTGTCACAGAATCCCGTACCGTCTGAATCAAACCTGTATAACGGGTAATAATACTAAATCTAATACTACCAGGTAGATTACATTTTGTGCGTTTCAGAGAGCTGACTGCCCTGCCCTGCCCTATGTAGGCAGCGTCACACTAACATTTATATCTGTATATGACTGAACAATTTTGTAGATAGGGCAGACCATTTATTGCAGACGAAGAAAACGCGGGGACGGTGTTAGTAACAATACTTGTTCTGACAGCAGAAAAACACGATTCAACACAAGCTGACAATCTATTAGCCGGTATCTGGCTACCCCTCCCCCAACCAAGCAATTTCAGCTGCAAAGAACACAAACCAGGATCAAACATAGATGGAGACATAATAACTTTTAACTCTTTGCTCAATCGCTCGCTTGACGACATTCACCGGGTAACCAATATCCCAGAAAAAACGATGAATATTTTCCATTTCACTATCGAACTTGCAAGAACATATCATAAACTCACGATAGACCAAAGTGGAAATTAAATTTAATTTCCGCGATTTAGGAACAAAAAGAGTTTCAATTGGTATATAGTTCAGTAAATGTGTTTTTACGGAAAACACTAGTGATGAAATACCTACCTTTTTGCTTCACAAGCAGATCAATGAAGGACAAAGACGAATAGTATTGTCAGTCAGACATGCCTGATTAGTCAAAAGATTATCCCGCAGTAGATTGCCATTACTTTCTGTTGCCAGCCAAGGCTATAGAATCCAGTCTGTCGTGCTATTTAACCCATAACTGGCGAGAAGAGACGGAATAATACCTTTCCCAAGGGTATTTGCGTGTAATTGAATGCAAGGAATTCAACAGGAATTTGAACTTGATATCCACTGCACCAAAACGCACATCACAGTATACATAACCGAAAAGAAATGTGAAGGGAATAGAGTTAAAGGTGAAAAGCCTCAGCCTCTTCAATGAACATTTGAAAACAGAGAAAGTACCATCAACATAGCGACAATAAACCCAGGGTTGTTGCATTTTTTAAAAAGAAAGTTTTCGTAAAAGTAAAGGAAAATATTCACGAAAACGGAACCCGAGGGATTGCCCATCGAAACCAAGTAAATCTGGATATATCTGATGTCATTAAAACTTAATTCTACCCACTCAGTAGCTAAATACATAAATTCCAAAAATGAACTATCAGAAATACTGGGTAACCTGTAAACATTATCCGTACAGATCTGCTGCAGAGTATCCTGAAGAGATACATTCTTAAACAAACTATGTATAACCTTGTTTATGCTCTTATATATATATATATATATATATATATATATATATATATATATATATGCACAAAGAGTTGGTCACTTTAGCTGAGTAGATTCATGCCGACTTGTGAAGACACCGTTATGAGCCTGAGCCCAGTTAAAATGACAGACATTTTGTACTTATCAACGCTCTATCTCCACCCCGATATCGAACACTTTACGATAAAAAAACCTGCTTGCCAAAATACTTTTTATTAGTAAAACTACTGAAAAACAACAACTTGTCGCTAAACATGATCACAACACTACACTACACCACACACAGAGACACAAACGTATTTATTAAAAAAACATAGCTCACTGCAACACAAAAGCTGTTGTGTATCGGTACTATTTGTTAGTACTTCATCAGGCAGTGAAATATTTTTCAGTTAGGAATCTATATATATATAGACATTAAAACATTTAGAAAGAACATATTTGTTACTATGTCCACTCAATTAAGGGGAGAGAAATTCAAAGTGTTGGACTAGGTTAACCAATAGAAAGAAAGTAAATGATGGCGAGGGGAATGTATTAAGAAGGTATAGGTGGGAGAGAGAAATTGTGTGTGAAAAGCTATATATATATATATATATATATATATAAATGTGTGTGTGTGTGTGTGTTCATTTCATTAGAGATTTTTGTTCATGTTTTTTAATTTATTTATTCTGTTTCTGACTATTTGGTGTGGGTCCTGGCACATATTTTAATATTGTCCAATGTTTGAGTACATCGTCTTTCATAAACTATTTTCAAAATAATTGCGCTTTTTACAAACAATAATTGCTCTAATCATAGAATTGATAAACAAAGGAAACTAACGTTAGAAAACACAATAATGTAAAATAGCGATGATGTCAAGAAACACCAATAGACTCTTTTACAGAAACCAGCTATACAATAACCCAAAACGTGACGACAAAAATAAGAAATCTAATAGACTCATAATGGTTGGTGACAAACAAAGAAACAAATTAATCTATTCACTTATTACAAAAAACTAAAAGCTACTAACATGATCACCAACAACGATACGACAAAAAATTCCAAGGTTACAACAGATTCGCTTGTTTATTTGAGAATACCTTTTAAATTATGCAACCACTATATTATCGTGCTGATTGATGGGTTACTTGAAAGATAATAGGTAATGAAACTAATGCAACAATGAAATATATGAAATCAGACATATCCTTATCAAAAGAAATATATCACATAAACTATAAAAAGTGACTACAAATGTTAGCATTAAGTATAAATTCAACTTAAGATAAAAAAAAAGACATGAACTAATTTATAAACAAACACTGCACGCAATTGTCCAGGAAGTCCATGCCATATATTTTTCGTTCATGTTCCAACACGTTAGAACACATCGAGTTTATCAACATATATACTTACATTTCCCATTAGAGAAAAATTCCAATTATCTCTTGAGAAAGAAAGTTTAAAATGACTGAATTTGTGTCAGTTTTGCATCCCTATGAAAATGGAAGATAATAAGTAATCTGTATTCTAGATATTTCTTTATTTTTTGATTATCGTAAAGGCAAAAATGCCTCACAAGCAAAAGAAATTGTGCTGTGTATGATGAAGGTGCTTTAGCTGAAAGAACGGTATGAAAGCGGTTCACCAATTTTAGAGTTAGTGATTGTAGCCGTATTGATGAAGAGCGCACAGGCAGACCCGTCACTACAGATAACGACTAAATCAAGGCATTGATAGAGAATAACCCGAATTACACAAAACGGGAATTAATAGAAACACTAAATTTATCAACATCCACCATCCTTACTGAAGCTTGGGTTCTCAAATCGCTACTATGCTTGAGTACAACATGATCTCAGTGAAAAGAATATTTTGAACCGCATTAAGCGATATAAGCCAAGTGTAGCCACCTCAAAAGCATGTCTTTGTCCTAAGAATGTCACGTTAAGATGTTTGAGTACAACATAATCTCAGTGAAAAGAATCTTTTGAACCGCATTCCTATCTGTGATTTGTTGTGTAAAAGCAATGAAAATTCACCATTTTGGAAGCACATTGTAAATGATTATGAAAAATGGATCGCTGAAAAGAATGTTCAATGATAAAGATGCTGGGTTAAGCGAATATAAGCCAAATGTAGCCACCTCAAAAGCATGTCTTTGTCCTAAGAATGTCATGCTGTACAGTTGGTGGCATTGAAAAGTAATTCTGTACTATGAGCTTCTGCCAAGTAACCAGTCAATTTATTCTAAACATTACTTCTCGTAACTGAACGAATAAGAGGCAGCAATTCAAGAAAAACATTCAGAATTGGTGGACAGGAGAGATGTTGTTTTCCATCAAGATAATGCCAGACGTCACGTTTCTTTGGCGACCTGGTAAAAATTAATGCAGCTTAGCTGAAATGTGTTACCCCACCCGCCATATTACCAACCAATGCTCTTTCGGATTTTCATTTATTCAGGTCTTTGCAATATAATCTCTGTGGTAAAAAACTTAAATCTATAATCCACCTTAATGAGTTCTTTGCTGAGAAACCACCGACATTCTGGAAAGATGGAATCTTTAAGTTGTGCAACAAAATAGTTCATATGTAGTTTTGGCTTTACTTTCTCTAACTTCTATATTGAGTTCTACTTTATTTAACTTTTACATGTCTTATGTTGAAAACAAAGATGAACCAGAAATCTACACAAGGTACGTTGACGATATTTTCATTTTGATGAAAAATAAAGACGAAATTATAAATTTAACATGAGCTTTTGGAAAATTGACATATGAAATCATGTTTAATAAAATAATCCCATTTTCAGACTTTGATATAGAACTTAAATCCAATCAATTTACAACTTACCCGTATAAAAAACAACAATGTCAACACTTGTCTTCTAAACTATGATAGCCAATGGCAGGAAAAATATAAAATAGCAGTGTTAACAAACTTCATAAATAAAACACACCTACATTATTCTTCAAATAGAATATTTTTGAGCGAACTAAAACACATAAGACAAACATTATTCAACAATAATTATTCAATATTGATAAACAAATAAAATTATTCTTACAAAAATACACAACACCAGTAATAAAAATACAACACAGCACAGCTTACTTTAACCAGATGCACAATAATTATAAACGGGACGAATTCTGTACACGATTAATTATTAAACACCATATTTCTGAAGTAACTACTGAAAAAACATGAAAAATTTATATTACAGAAAATGGAGAACAACAAATCTTGTTGTCACTAATAAAAATAAGCCCATCAGATCTAAACTAGGGATGACTAAAATAGTGTATGAATTTGAATGCTCAATACAAAACTGTGTTTCTTTGTCACAAATCAATTACTTGTATTGGATGCATTATCATATCAACGAAAAACAAAAACCATTGGTGGAACCAACGAACAACTTGACCAAATTTAAAATTGTTTTCCGGTTAGATTCTCGAATAAAACGACAATACAGTAAAAAAGGAAGAGAAAAAGTAGCAAAGACAAACTTACTTACTCAGTAATGTAAAGTGCTCGACGGCTAGAATGCTTAGATCGAGAAAAACAGCATTTAACAACGTTAAATCCTATGAAAGAATGACTCTACTTGTAATCTGAGTTTCTTGCTCTCGCAATCACTAGACGACTTGAAGGCAATACATATATATATATATACATATATATATATATATATATATATATATATATATACGCTCTCACACCCTGATCTATCCTTAACATGTCTAAATGTCTATCCTTAAATGTCTCACACTCTGGAAGAATGGTAGAATTTGAAAAACAGTAGCTACTCTGGCATCTACTCCTCCTTCATTCAGCAATGAATTAGAACACTCTCCGCTATTGGGCGTGTATAATGATAATATACACGCTAAAAAGTCTGCCTCCTTCTACCGAGAACCCGTAGCTCAGAGGTAGAATCGCCGACTGACGCCAATTCGGTCGGGTTTCAATCCTGGGTAAAAAGCAATCGGCTGTCTAACCGTACTGATGAGTTGTGATACAGCGAAACAGATCTGTCTGCGGATGACTATATATATATAACCATGTGAATCAAATTCATGTCAGAAGCGATCTTTCTTAACACTCAAACATTTTCCAATCTTAGTCTGGTATAAGGCCGTTGTCGTGGTTTTGCAAATAAAAATAGAATTTATAATCGCGACGTTTTAACCATAACGTTAGACGATGTATTTAATATTGTGCATTCAGACGAATAACCGTGTTTTACTTTAAGAGAGAGAAAAGAAAATCGAACAAGGTATTGATCGCCTGATGGACTTCCGATGATGAAAGACCAAAGCAAATTTTAGCCCAATCGACGAATCAATTATTAATATCGGCCATGGGTAATAAGCTCGTGTTTTGCGTAATTCTATTGCTAAATTTACTTTCTCAACAGGAAATAGGCATGTGTATGCATGTGTGTGTGTGTGTGTGTGTGTGTGTGTGTGTGTGTGTAATAAGTGTGTATGCATATATTTTATGCTTGTGAGTTATTTGCGTGAGCGTGTTCGCATGCGTTTTTCTTTTATTTTCACTATTTAGACATGTTAAGGATAGATCAAGTTTATATACTATAGGGTGATATTCAGCTTAATGTAAAAAATATAACACATCTATCATTTTTTCACCTTGTTTTCGGAAATGAGAGGACAAATTCTATCAATCTATCTATCTATCTATCTATCTATCTATCTATCTATCTATCTTAGTCATTTTTTTCTCTTTCAAGCATTTTTTCGACTCGATGAGGGAAATATAACTACTTATGTTAACAAAATAATTACCTGCATTGTTTGCATCTGAGGAGATGTTGAAAAGTTTTTGATCCAACTAAGAATCACTCCCTCATAAAAATTCTGGTGATTTTGCTGAGTGGGTCGGCCAAGAATTTTTTGCATGCCTCCGTTGTATTAAAATATTTGTATTAAAATGTTTAAGTTTTTATATAATTTTTCATGTGGACATAAATTTACATATGAGCTTAGCACCCACCAAATAACTTCCATTCTTAGATATTCTCGTTGAGCTTATTAATAATATTTTCACTACTTCACTGTATAAAAAAAACAGCTTGTAAAAATTCTTGTTACCTTAATTCTATTAATCACTGTACACTTAGATATAAAATTAGTGTTATTTAAAATTTATTTACGAGAGTGTGCGATAATTTATCCTTCACCCGCGTTTCTTCAAAGAACTCCATAACATGAAACAAATGCTTGTGAATAATGGATTTCCTAACCATCTGATAAATTATCATATTAGACACTTTCTTTCTAATGTAACGAATAGCAAAAACAAACACGCAGAAAAAACAAAAAAAAAACACTCATATTTTCTACAAAAATAAAATGTTTAGAAATTATAAACAAGACGAATCCTCACTTCGAAAGGTCATCCGAAAGTACGCAACTCCTTTGACTTAAGCAAAAAATTAAATTATTTATGACAAAATTTAAAACTGGTAATCGCATCATCAAGCATAATTCATCTGCAATATCTAAACTACGGAGAACAAATATTATTTACGAATTGTCCTTTGAAGAATTCTCTTCTTGGTCAATCCAGGTTCGTAAATAATTACATTGGACACACCACATCCCGTTTGACGAGAAGACTCACGTTGTATTTCTCAAACCGTAGTTCATTTCGATTTTATTTAAACACACATGGAGACCTGCCACACTCTACCTGTAACACACTCGTTGATAATACAAATATAATAGCATCATTTACATGAGCATATATGAATCTCTCTTTTCTCTGGCATAACCCTCTTAGCTAACCATTGCAGGGATCTTTTCCTTTTCTTAGAACCCAGTCAAAGAGAAGTACAACTCTGGTAGGACATAGGTGCTAACAATAAATTGGAATTGCTCGGTTCTTGTCCTTTACCATTGAATACTTTTGTCATATTTGGTCAGGATTCTTGACAATATTCGAAGAAGGATCTGTAACCTAATTGATTCTGACTTAGGAGCTCAATTTCACTCACTTTCTCACTGACAGGATGTGGCTTCTTTCCGTCTTTTCTACAAATATTTTCACGGGTTCTGCTCTGACAATCTTCTTTCACTGGTGGTCGACCACATGATTTTACTCGTGCGTCTAGATTAGCAACTAGGTCCCACCATTTTACCGTCAAAACATTTAAATAAACTGCCACTTTTCAGTTTCTTTTATTGCATTTATTTCCTGTGGAATTCTTTTTCGTATACTTTCTTCCCCAATAGGTACACTATTGAACAATTGTAATGCAACATCAATTGCAATCTTCCATCTCCCTAAATTCCATCAAACTCCCTAAATCTCCTCCTCCTCCCTAAATCCAATCAATTTTCCAGCATCTCCTGTACCGTGATTTCTCTCTCACTTCAACACTTAAGGTGAAAAGATTATAATATATATATATATATATATATATATATATATATATATATATATATATATATATACGCTCTCACACCCTGATTAAGCACTATAGAGGAACTGTTAACTTTGAAAAAACAATAGCTACTCACGCATCTACGCATCGTTCAATCAGTAATGAATTGTGAACATTCTCGGCTACTGGCGTGTGTTTACATTGTATATAACACGTTAAATTTCGCTTTCCTCTACCAAGCGCCCATAGCTTAGAGGTAGAATCGCGGACTGATGTCAATTCGGCCGGGTTTCAATCCTGACTAGAAGTAATTGGATATTTAACAGTATTGATGAACTGTCATATAGCAAAACAGGACTGTCAGCGGATTAGTATATATATATTTTTTTTAGTCATTTCACCCCGAGCAAGGCAGAAACGCCACTGATGTGCAGGGGGTTACATAAATGTAAAAAGATTAATTAGAAAAGAGTGAGGAGTACAAGCTAGTTAGAAAGGAACAATAGAAAGCTGAGAAAGCAGGTGCAATGACAGATACATGGGCGGAGAGAAAGTGAAGATTATACAGGGGAGGGGAGAGAGCTAGAGTCCAGTGGTTAGTAGATGAGTATTAACTTTGCATTTAAATTTCTGGAGGTCGTAGCCGTCAGGAAAGCAAGAATACGGGAGTGAGTTCCACAGGCGGGAAGTGCGAGAGAGGAAGCTGCAGGAGTAGAATTGTCGTCTGCATTTGGCTAACCTGACTGTGAATGGGTGGGACCCAGTTGCCAGTCTGGTTGCACGGGTAAACACCTGTTGAGGAGGCATCAGTGACTTAAGCTCATCCGAGCAGAAGCCATGAAAGTATTTATAGAAGAGACAGAGGGAGGCCACATTTCGACGATGGGAAAGTGGCTGCAGTCGAGTCGCCAGATCAGTACCTATCACATTACAGACTCTCCTTTGGAGCTTGTCAAGAACACTGAGGAGAACGGCAGGGGCACCTGACCATAAATGGCAGCAGTACTCCATGCACGGACGGATGGTTGACTTGTATATATGCAGGATGGATTCAGGTGGAAAAAACATCCTGGATCGACATAGTGACCCAGTCTTCTTAGCAGTAGATTTTGCTATGGACTCAATATAGTGGTTCCATTTGAGGTCTGAGGACAGGGTAAGTCCGAGGAGGCGTAGTGTATTACTCTCCGGGAGAATCATCTGGTCCATGCTTATGGGAGGCAGAAGAGGTTGCCTGTAATGGTTGACAGACAACAGCTTGGTCTTAGAGGAATTGAAATTGACAAGCCACTTCTTGCCCCAGTTCACCACAGAGTGTAGATCCCGCTCAAGGTCAGCAGCGAGATTATGTCTGTCCGCCACGACAGGTTTCTTACTGGAGCGGGAGTATATTGTAGTATCATCTGCGTAGATGCCTACTTGGGACTTGATCTCGTCTGGGAGGTCGTTGATGAAAATAAGGAAGTGCGTCGGGCCCAGGGTAGAGCCTTGTGGGACACCAGCATTCGTATATGTATATATAATTAATTTGAAAAAGTTTGTAACTTACTCGAACATTGCTACTTTAGTCCTGCCATCCTCGAAGTTTCATAAAGTTATTATTGTAGAGCCTTCACTCTTCAGGGTTTATTTTGAATTTAAAAGCAAAATAACTCTGAAGAGTGAAGATGTTATAATAATGCCTTCGCAAATTATCGAAAACGGCATGATTGAAATAAAACTACTCACCTAAGTGACATACTTTAATTCTATAACTCCATTTTCTTATATTGGTATTGAGAACGTCATGACAAAAAATCTGCTTGCCTAAAATGCCTGCCTTCTAGTAAACTAATGAAAAACCAGCAATTTTTGCACAAACCATTATTACAATTTAATACTACGTATATATATATATGTATATGTGTGTGTGTGTGTGTACTTAGTATAGTCAGTTGAATGCCATACAGGATACACGCTTGGGCAATCATGTCTTTTTCGGAACATGACTAAATGGGCAGAAATTTCCCGAAGTAGGTTGGTATTACCTTCTGTGGTACACTGGTTTCCAACCAAGGCCACAGAACCCAATCTGTCCTGCTATTTAGCCCATAGCTGAAAGGAGAAAAGATTGATTCATACTTTTGTAAATAATATTTGTGCGCAAGTGAATGCGACGAATTCAAAATGAATTCGAAATCGGCTCTCCGATTATATATATATATATATATATATATATATATATATGGTAAATTGAAATTGCTAGCGGACTTAGCTTACCTTTCAATTTAAATCTCAAATACGTGTCACCTAGTATATACAAAACAAAGCAGACATCTTTCGCTTTTTTATTGCTGCTGTTTTTTTTAATTTAATAAGAATTGTTTTGTTTAAAAATGATTAGAAACAAAGAAAATAAAGTATTTTCTATAAATCCTCGAATTAGTAAATCTCTTTTAATTAAAACTGTATTTTTAGTCGAAATTATCGTCGATGATAGACTAATACAATCAGGTGTTGTTGATTAGTTTTCTATTTAGATATTATTTTATTTAAATTTCTATAGGTTTAGCCTATGTAGTTCTTGTGACATTTATTAGTCTATAGCATCTTGCGTCAGGCCTTACATTGATATGATGTTGTTTTCTATTAATTATATATTTTTTACTTTTAAAGAAGTTCTAACAAATGATAAATACTTCTTCTATGTGCCGTGTTCGTTCAGGTCGTTGTCATTCATTGCTCTCCTCAGTCTCCTGACCTTTGTAGCTGTTAATAAATTACCTGTCATCTGTTTACTCAAATTTGTTATTCAGGTTATACGTTGTTTTCTTCTGCCCTGTTTTACCTTCAATTTGTCCTGTGAGCATAAAATTTTTCTACCTATCTTTCTCAATTATATGCGTAGGAATTTCAATTGTCTCTTTCTGATGCTAATTATAAGAATTTTTTTCATTTCCATTTTCCCCCCATTTTTTTTGCTATTCTCAGCATCCTCTTGTAGAACTACATTTATTTTGCATCAAATTTCTTCTTCATCTGTGAGTAGATTATCCTGCATTCACTTTCAAGTTAGGGGAACTGATATTGCATAACAGGTCAGTGCTCTGTTTGTTTTTTAACGACATTTTCCTGTATCTTAATACTTTGCTTAGGTTTTGGGAGACACTTTTTGCTATCTCAACGCGCTTTCGAATTTCATTGTCGCACTTTTCTGTTCACTGTTGAAACACTTCCCAGTTATGTAAATTGTTTAACTTGCTTGATTTTGATATCTCCATTTTGTAATTAGCATGTCGTACTGTTTCTTTTTCTATCAACCATGAGTTATGTCTTCTTGCAATCGATATTTCGTCTTTTCTTCTTGCTTTCCTTCACTATCTTATGTAGGCGTTTTTGTAGTTTCCTTTCCGTGTCTGATATTAATTGAGATGGTAGGTATTTTCATGTAGGTATTGTTAAGATTAATAGCACCATGGAATTTTACACTGCAGGGATAGCTGATGTAGCCTCAGCTCGAACCATGGGTGAACTGGGATAAAGAAAACAAGCTTACCGTTGGGTTACTGTACACGAACTAAAGATGACAGGTGCTTTCGTCGCTGTATAAAGTGATGTGATTAAGAGACCACCACGTGACTTAAGTGACTTATCTCCACTAAAGGTAGATAAGTGCTCCCTGTATCATTACAATAGCTTCGATACTTGCAATATAGTGTATAGGTCACTTGGAATTGAACTTAAAACTATAGCAATCACATACGAAATTAATTTGCTCGCTAAATACTACACCATGATAACTCAGAGTTATATGCGTTTTAATTTAAACGTTCGTATTTTTCGAATACAAGATATCAGTAGACACATAATGAAGAGAATCTGAAAGATTATTTAATAATTCCTTGATCAAAATTAATCATCGATCTGTAAAATCTCTTCAAAATTCTCTTTTAAATTTTAAAGATATTTGCCAAAAGACATAAAGGTCAAACAGTGTTCGCATTTGTGCGTGGGCGAAATTGGCAGCAGTGAAAGCTAATTCTGACTTAGAAAAAATGGCTTGTTTACATACGAAATAAATTGATTCGAAAATCCTTTAAGTAGCGCATATGGTTCCTCGATTTGTGGAAACACGGGAAATCTGGAATACTAAGAAATATTTTAGAAATCGCAAGCAACTAATTATATTCCACGATCTGGATAACCAAAAAAGTAATATCGGTAACGTTAATAAGACTTATCTATAAACTATTCATTTGTAAACATTTTATATATTCCTACATATTTAGAAATTAAAGTCAATATATAATTTGGATGCGCATTGCATAGATAGATAGATAGATAGATAGATAGATAGATAGATAGATAGATAGATTTGGGTATAACAATAAACTATATCCAGCAGTAAGTTATCGCGTGATTGGAGATTTTGAGTGGCTTAGAAGCACTTCTTAATTACTATTGCCTCGGAGTTGCAGTACATCTTGGGGCCCTAGCGATAGGCACATACCGAACCCCAAAAACTATGAAAGAATAAAAATACCAGAAATACACTTTTTTTATATATAACAAATTTACCAACAACACATAGTAGATTTACTAACAATACATTTATAACAAAATCACCAGCAATAAATTTTATCTATAGGTGAAGCCATAAATCTGTTCGGAATGTTTAATTTCGACAGTAAATAATCTATGGATGATAGGTCGCTATGCAAAATCAACCAACCAAACAAACAATCAACATGAAACAGCTCTATCAGAAAATCGATTCATAAAATATCCTAAAATCTCTTAAAAAATGAAGCTGTATTCTAAATATATTGCTTCAACAAAACTACAATTTAAAACAATTCCTATAACTTCTAGTAATTATGTCTACATAGATGAGTATAGGCACAAAATCTGAGTATCATCTACCATGTATTCAGTTGTGAAAGCAGAATAACATATCATATTTTTATTACTTTAAAGCTCCAACAAAAAATAAATTTTGGCATAATGTATTGATATGTCGTTAAATCAGTCAATCAATCAATCAATCAATCAATCAATCAATCAATCAATCAAGATAGATAGATAGATAGATAGATAGATAGATAGATAGATAGATAGATAGATAGATAGATAGATTTTATGTATAGTTAGTATAATGGTGAGAGGCCCTGTTAATAAATTCAAGATAAGGTATTAGAAAGTGTAAAAAAGTTTTCGCGTGACGTGTTTTGTCCTTTTGGATTAATCAGAGCAAACTTGTTATGTTGGTGCAAATACACATGAACACAAATCAGGAATACTAGGAATTTCCAACTTTTTTTAAAAATATAATCTGGCCAATTTAAATTAAATTATTTTTGTTTTTATTCCATCACTTTTGACAGTGTGATAATAAAAAAAAATCTACCAGAAAGATGAAATGTTGTTAAAGCCAGGGCACAAATTTACTGTAGATGAAATTGCGATCAAGTCACTCGAAAGATTTTCGTTTTTTCTCATATATATATATATATATATATAGTTTTAGGGCACTTGAATTTAATTGAGCAGGTTCATTATAAGATGCCCTCACACATCGGATTAACAACCAGCATATTTCATTTAGTTACAATATGCCAGTTGTTAATTCATTTCGTAAATTTCCAGATCTTTTCGCAACATTGTCTGTTTACATTTGTTTACATTAAGATGCACTTTTAAAGAAGAGATGAATATTACGAGGAATCGAAAATTTCTGTCTATAAGGCTTGATTCAACTTTGTTTGGACTATGAAGTCATCCGTGGTCAAGCAGTTTAAGACGAGTTTGATCAATTGATGGCTTCCGCTGTGTTGTTTGGGATTGCTTGTTCAAATCCTGTTAACTGACACATATTTTCCTAAAAAAAATTTTCTCAAAATATTCAAGTCAGAAGATATATATATAAATACACTGTTTAATTAAAAACCGAGTATCTACTCAAGTACGAGTATCTATTTAAAATAATTTCCAAAGAAACAAATTAACATATATCGGTTGTTAATCCGTTTCATAAATCCCCGGATCTATCTATCTATCTATCTATCTATCTATCTATCTATCTATCTATCTATATCTGTGTTTGTGCTTTAAAAAATAAAAATATAATGCAATCAATAAATATAATAAGGATAATAATAAAAACTGCTGAAATTTTCTTAGGGTAAACTCAAGCCCAAAACGTAACCAATCATTCGATTATATATATATATATATATATATATATATATATATATATATAATGAATATGAATGAAGAAAATAATTGCAACGTTCAAAACATCAATTTAAAACAGTGCTCAATATAAAAACAGGGCAATGAATATATATTATTAATTATTACGTTAGAACATATGAAGACTACAAATAACTGCAAGCGTTTTCACATGTTCTAACTTAAAATATATATATATGACAAATAACAGGTATGTGAATGAAAATCGAAGAAGATAAAACTTTTAGTGAGAAATTTCTTTCCAAGAAAGAATTCCCAGACTAAACAATTCTGACTCAAGGAAATCAGTCATAATAAAGAAAGTGAGAAAGATATAGAGGAAACACAACAAATACCAGTTGCAGTTTATGTTAAAGCGTTAATGATGCAGGTATGTTCATCTCACGATTTAAGGTGTGACGTCTGTTGCATGTACATGTTTAACTTACACGACCTTGTTCGGCTTTTATCGCTTTTTAATTTATTTTAATGGCTATTGTTTGTAATTATTCCACATTGTATTAACAGTTTTCTGAAGAAATGAGATATGTGTAGGATGAGTCATTTACGTGCCATACCTGATACATACTTGGGCAATCATATCTCGAAACAGACATTCATGACTAGGTAGATTTTCCCGCAGTATGTCGCCATTACTTTTTTGTGGAAGATTGGTTGTCTACCAAAGCTATAGAACTCAATCTGTCCTATTATTTAACCCATAGCTGGATTAATAACTTTTCCAATGGTATTTCTATGTATAAGATACCGGACGGAAATTTGTCTTCGTGATTTTCGAAATTAATACATTTTCTGTACATTTTACTCTTAATAAATTACTTTTTCTTTAATCAAAACTGCAATCTTTATATATGTATTACAGTCACACCTATTTCAAAGAACAATGAAAACATTGATATCATTTTTGTGAAAGATTTTGTTTAGGTTCATATAAACACTTATTTTAGCTCCTAGATATCTCACTTTTGGGATGGCTTTTGCAGTATATATTTAAATTTATTGCTTCATAGTTAATGCAGAATATATTATCTCTTAATAATATAATACTGTTTGAAAATGTATTCCGCATTAAACATAAAGAAAAATAATAGAACATAGCGAATAAGAACGTGCCATTTCAAAGTTATTTTAACGCAAGTACGAGAAAACTGAGACAATTTTAAAGATACTTCCGAATGTTTAATCGGTGTTGAAATTAGATGGGCTAAGCACTGATGTATAAGCGACCAAAATCTGACGTATATTAGAAGGGATCTCATAGATTTTTCTGTTTCTATATGGTATTTTGCTCAGAGCGATGATATGTTAAACTTCTCGAGAGAAATGTTTCATTATGTTGATTTTCTTCTGATCTTTCCTAGCAAAAAACAAAGAAAATAATAATTTGTTGAAAGATGAAATAGAAATATTAGCCGTATAAGGAAACCTTCTGAATTCATTGACCGAGCAACCCTTTTGAAATCGTCTGTTGAAATTTATAAAATAGTTCGTTTAAAACTAATTTCTCAAGAAATTCCAAAGTTCACTCTTGTGGGACTTTCATATTGTGATGGTGTTTTTTTGTTTTTTTTTTTACTTTTAGTTTGAAGCAAAGGGGAACGTCTACATCTTAATTATTCTATTATCTCTTCGAGTTACATATTAGATCCATTTTAGTTATAGCATTTAATGAAAGTCATCAAGTTAAGCGTTTTCTCTTATTTGGCACAGTTCTTTGTGATTATGTAGCGTCAAACCATGACGTTCGAATAAGTATAGTCTTCGCTTGGGTTTACAGTGTTAATTCGTTCTAAGAAAAATGCAATAACTGCTTCCAATGTTTCTGTTTGGAAATGTTTATCTTAAGTTCTATTTTTGATGAACACTTTGCAGGTGATCTCAGTCTTCTGTACATATTCATTATCCGAACCTATGTCTTCGCTATAACTCTATCCTACCCTCATAATTTACACATTGATCTAGCGAGGAAAAAGCAGGAATACTTTTTTCTGTTAGTATATACCTTTGGATTGTGGTATCGAATGTTTAAATAATTCAGTGCCCACCTTTTCATATCTTTAGATGTTTATGCACCTAGTATAATCGAGGAAAAAATTAAATAGATTTGGGCTTTTATTGCCCTTTTCTTGTACACCTGATGAAGTATGAAATGCTTCAATATTAGGTTTGCACCAGATATGTACGAATATGTGAACCCATATTTTTTCACGGTCAAATGTAAATATTCAATATGGATTTATAGCTTGTAAGATGTTTTCTACTCTCTGAGAAAAGTAGGTCTCTATTGGTGGGGTCATATTCTTCTGTGTAGCCAACATAAGATGTCTGCAAGTTTATATTGCAGAAGAATGAAATCCTTCCCAGAGCGAAAACCGAAATGGATTATGAGGGGTTTCATAGAACAGTGATAGCCTAGTTAATACAAAGTTCATTAGTTCTTTCACCATGATGGATCTAATTGAAATACCCCTGTATGTGTGATTTTCTTGAGAAATATCTCTTTTGTTTCCGTAGTACATTAATGGACGATATACCCTACTTTTAGGGGATGCATTTATGATTCCAAATTTCCTTGAAGAAATTGAAAAATTCTTTCTTAAATTCGGAAAGAGGGTTCGCTATTTTCAAAAGTTTACCCCCAACTTCAAGTAATGTGTCATTTTTTTAAAATAGCTTTCTTGATTCCTTTACCGCTAGCTTCGTTGCTGTTTATATTTAGAGTGAGACTTTATAATGCACAGATGTAGACTGGTGTATATTCCATTTACGTGGGTATATTAAGCTTACTGTTGTCATGGTTGAAAAACAGAAATTAGCTTCACTGATATGTTCTGTCAAAGAACGTTAGTGTCTTAAAGTTTTACACCAGAAGATATCATTAGAGAAATCAAGGAAAGCCTATGAGTACAGCGTCGATATATTTAGGCCTGTAACATGCGTTTTGAAAAAAATCTTCTGTTGTATATAGCAATTATATTATGCTATAGATAGCACCAGATAAAAGACAAAAGATTTTATTTGTAAAAGACAGACATTAAAAAACGAAGGTGCAGTTAACGTCCTTTAAATATTCGAGAAGTTTAGCTGAGTTTATGTTTGCGACGGGGTGCTAACATAACATATCCAGCCCTCAAATTAATCAAAGTTCAGGTAATTTAGAGTATCATATGACTAAACTCTTTGGTGGTTTACGCGTCGTTCAAGCAATTTTACCTCAATCTGACTCATCAGGAGTGAGTGAGGCATGCCCCTGGTATAGAGTAGAAGATTATAATAGCTGGGGGGGGGCATGCCAACTTAAATCTGATAGGATTTGAATGTATTCAACCTCAGTAGATAGTGGGTATGAACTGTAGTTGGGTGCTCATCCATGCTTCCATGCTACATATGATTTTGTTTCTGCAGTAGTCTATGTAACAATTCCACGTTCCCACAATTTGGTTTTCTGATCCAGGATATGGACGTGTTAGCCTGCATGAGAAGGTGGACACCGGAAGCTGTTTTACAGTCTTTGTTTGGACTTCCCTCCATTGATTCTTGTCTCTAGTTTGCTACTCCCCGAGTCAGGTAGCGTCCGAATTTGGCCTTCCATTCAGTAATTCAGCTGGGTACTTGAAGTTGGTTGAAAGTGACGTGGTTTTTTTGACATCATTGCAAACTGTATCGGTGCTTGAAAATGTTTTTTTGCATTTATCTACCATCGCGTTTGCGAAGCTATTAGACCGAGGACAATGCGGTGATGATGTTGTATGCTTGGAGTTGAACTTATCTTTAAAAACTGGAAAATCCCTTAATTGTGTACTGAAAACCATTATGACTGAAGACCACTTAAGGTACGCATTGCTCCTTCATGTGCTTGCATACTTCGAAAGTCTTGGTAGAATAAAGGCGACGTTTGAACGGACTGCGTTTGTACTGGTCAGCCACTAGAAGGCACTCGCTGCTTTATATTGTGAAGAGGTCTGTCATGTCATACTGCAATGTGTAATCTCATGCTAGAGCAATGCTCATAACTGACTACTTGTTTTTATTTCTGACAAGTGATACATTTTGTAAACAAGTCCTCGAAGTCTCTGTTCATTTCTACGCAGAAAAGTTGTTGCTCATAGACAGGTTTCCTCAACTTCCTTCTGTAACATGTAGTTCCAGTAAAATGTCTGATTGAAATAGCACATGAGTAAAGCATCATCTTGAATCCTAATTCCATCACTGATATTCTAGTATGGAAGTAGACAATAGAAGAGATCAGATAGCTGTGTTTGTTAGATCTCTCATGGTAGAATGTTCTATAATCTCCACTTTGATATTTTCTATGCGTGTTGGTATTGAGGTGTGTATTCGTTTTGAAATCATACACTTAAATATTTAGCGTAATTGTTACCAACCTTGATTTTGTAGTGCTTGTGGCAGACTCTTAAGGGCAACTAACTCTAAGGGTCCGTGGTCAGTCTGAATTTGTTAATATTTAGCCCCATACATAATGATAGAATTTTTCCAGATCGAAAGCAACTGTCTCCCCTTCGATATTGAGTATCGTATGTCTGATCTTGAGAATTTCTTGCTAGCAAAAATCATATGGAATATCATTCTGCAAGTGAGCTACTTCGAGTCCAACAATCGAAGTATCGACTTGTATGACGACTGGAGCAACTCAGTACAACAAAACTTTGAACGCTGCTTGTTGCAGGGATGACATGTTAAGGCTACTGTCTTTAAATACAAATTGAATTAGTTAGAATTGAAAATTAATGCAAATATTTGTTAAAGTAGTTAAATTGTCCAAGAAAGCTAGATAGCTGCTTGTCATTCTCAGAAATATACATTCGAGTCATTGCTTTGAACATTCTTCGATCTGGTTTAACACTGTCATTTCACACAACATGAGCGAGGAATCGTAATTTAGATGTGCATAACACCAGCTTTTCAGGACTGAACTTACCATGGCTCCATGAAGGAACTCATTGAGACATTCAACGTGGTCGCTATCATTTTCTTTAAAACTATAAATGTGTTATTGTCGATGAAGATAACGTTTTTGATGTTTCCAAAGATTCTAAACGTGGCCTGTTGGAATTTATCCTGGTACTACTTAATACCAATGAAAATCTATTCAACATGTATCTGCCAAATGAAGTTATAAATGTTGTCGTCCCTCTTTATTTATGTTTGGCTTCATTTGACAATATTCAAGCTTTTGGTGAAAAATTCTGGTTATATAGGCGCGTGGCCGAGTGTTTAGAACGGTCACTTTCTGACCATGAAGCCAGAGTTTGAAACACACCATGGTCGATTTGTCAGGAAGGTGACTTCTTGATGCTACCGGTCTTTAGAGGAATCAGTCAAAAACGTGTGGCACCTTTGAAAAGCGAGTAAAAATCATACCATGGGCAGACGGCTTCCTTAGAGAAGCCAACGTTGGCTGTGCTAGCTCAAAGTCACAAAGGTTTGGGCGTCCTGGCCTTGTTCAAATTGTTGTACACGCCGAATTACACGATCTCACTCAGAAACTGTAACCAAGGTCCGCTCATCATAGTTTAAGTATAAACCACAGGTAGGCTCTTCAGGTTTTGAACAAACGCAAGTGTGCCTGAGGGAGCGTCTGCAGTGGGGATTAGCTAAGGCGTCCTGATAGACATGCTTCCTCGGATTCGAGTGGCCAGCCATGCATATACTTACATATGTTACAATTACTGTAAATTCCCTTGTAAATTTTAATTGTTTTAAAAAATACATTTTTACAATTCTAGTAAAAGCTAAACTTACGAAACTAGATTTTATTTTTCTTTGAAGAACTGACAGCAAAAATATAAAAAAATTTAATGGTTTGGTTATTTAAAAGAATAATTTTATAATTAAAACTAATTATAACTTAATATTCAATAATAATTTTAATAAAATTACTAAAATTAGTAATAAAAAATAATAAAAATTTTAATAATAAAAATTTTAATAAGGCAATAATAATAATAATAATAATAATTAATAAATCATTAATAATAATAATATATTACACAATTCTTTATTTACAAGTATAATTTTAAATGAAAATATGTGAACCAACTACAAAGCAATATGTATTATTTACCATATAACTATGAAAACTTTATTCATAAATTTGTAAAAAAAATTAATATAGAACAAGAGAATTTAAATAAAATAATTGTTCACTTGGCGAAAAAGACATGTAAAGAGCCAAATAACCTCCCTTCCCCTACACCTGCTTGGAAAATTAAAACATGATAAACTAAAATATAAATTAATCTGAGAAAATATGTGTAATGCCAGGAAACCGAATTTGCCAAAATTTATAATTTCAGTTATTTTTATTTGAATTTTCTTCTTCTCTAGCTTACAGGAAGATTTTTTGAACTTTGAGAAATTTTTTATAGACAAAATGTAGAAATCATGATATTGCAAATCTAGAACATAATGCTTTAACCCATCATGACAAAGTCTTTGCATATTTCATGGATGCGATGCATTAAATATCGGCTCGGAATGACAAATTGGAGATCCGAGTTCGAATTCCAGTTGAATTCGTTGCATTCACTTACGCGCAAATACCCTTAAGATAAGTATGAATTCATCTTTTTCTCCCTTCAGCTATGGCTTGAAAAGCAGGACTGATTTGATTTATGGCCATGGTTGGCAACCAGTCTACCGCGGAAAGAAATGGTAACCTACATCGGGAAAATCTTTTGTCGTCAATAATGTATCTAAAGATACATGAACGCCCAAGCGTTTAACACGTATGGCATTTAACTGATTGACTTGTATTCGAAAATATCGGGGCGTAAATTTCTATTTTGATGAAGTTCAATAGCAGCACTCTCAAGAAAATTCAGTCTATGTGTCAATATAAATCTCTTTTTTCAATGTCTTTATGTATTACTTTGTCATTTCAGCATTCAGAAATCTAATAGAATTAACTTATGTTTGTTAACTATTGAAGCGTATATCATTACTGATATAAAATATTTTTATGTTGTCTCCCTTCAGGCTGTGAAAGAACATTGTATTTCTACAACACCTTAGCTTTTGTAACTTTAATTAATGTTACCCACTTATAATAACTCTAAGTCCCACTATTCTGTCATACATCAACATAAACTCGTTAGTTAGGTTATTTGATGTTTCCTTCTGACCCATCAATATGTCATGTGAATGCAAACAATTCCAAGCCTTCATTTTTTATTATTTGTCTCAGAAATTTCAAGTAAGTGTCGTTTTTTCCCCATTTTGTTGTTCACTTGTTCAATCTATGGTGTTCTCAGCATCCTCCTGTGGAACCACTTCTTTGTTGCCTTAAAACATCTTCTTCTTTAAAAAAAAATCGCTAATTACGAGAAGGAAGGGCAGCAATTTTGTAGGACGAAAAATAAGACCTACCAAAAGACCAAGTAACTTTAATGAGTCAACAGATCATGACTGTACTGATACCATTTTTTTCAATTTGTAACCGTGATAAATTAATCTCTACATCTACAAAAATAAATACGATTCTACTGATTAATGATTAGAAAATTTATGAATAGAATATTTTACTATTGTTTCTGTAATATAAGGCCCAAGAGTCACTCAGGGTAGAAAGTTTGTAAATTAGTGTGCTGTGTGGATTTAAATGAGGAAATAAGAAATGCAGAATAAAAGTTTGTGCGGAAAGATAGCAGTTGACCCTAGATTCGAAGAGGTTAAAATAATTACGACCAAGGACGTATATTCATGGGTGTCTGTTCTACAAAGTAAAGTTTCTTGGGAAGAAGCTGTTTATATAGAATATCTTTATTACCAATGGAATAAGAATTGAAATGAGATGATTTGTCCCATTATTCTTGTCGAGTTGCTTTAAATGTTTCATATGTGGAAAAGGAGTTGTAGAGTGGAAAAGAATCCACCCTCTACAAGGCTGCATAGACGCTTCTTTCCTCTATAAAGGCTGAAAGTATTGTGAATTTCCGGTCCAGATATAGCAGCATTACTTTATTTTTAAACATGTAAGCAATAAAAAATTTTTAAGGTGAATAAGCGCTACAAGCCAACTGAAAATTACAATCAGAGAAAGACAGTGCAAATTCCTGGAATACACAATGTGAAAAGCAGACTCGGTAAGTTTAACACTCACAAGGGTGATAATACGGAAAATAGACATACTGTGTATGGATGGTTGGTAGAAAAAATGTTCATCAATATTTACTCAGCTAATTTATTTGGCGCCACTGTGATCAACACTGCCCTTTTTTCTTATTCGGATTTATGGTGTTGTTCAAGTCAAAATAGTGCAATGGCTTAGCAGTTCTTTCTGTACCTAGGATGTTGAAGTTACCCCTTACCTATACTCGGAATTTCCTCCACCCACTGGAAAAGCCATTGATCTATGAGGCACAGATCGTACGCCTGGACTGGTGACTGGCAACATGTGGTTTGGAGAAAAGTCCGATCGGAAAAAACCTTTCGACTACTCTCACACAGTTTAACTGATACGTCGATGGCGTTTACTGGGATGTGGCTATTGCATTGCTTATTAACTTTCTTGGAGATATGTGCGAGAGTCGAATGTAGGCCGCGGACCAGTACAATTCTGCATCCCAATTCACCTTAGCAGAGTCAACTGCTTTGATTTAAAGGTACTACCATTGCTTATATGCCTTATTATTAAAGCAAAAAACGATATAAGAAGTTGTGGAGATCCAAGTATGTCATATAAAAGAAGAAGAAGAATATTAGTACTTGTTTGTGTTTCGCAAACACTTACGTGATGTTGTTGTGAGGATGGTTAGCTGATATTTGAACAAGCAATGATTATTAGTTCTTTGTGCCTTGTCTTTTCTGGATGTAGACAAACATGACTCTTCCACACGTTCCTGTTCTTCGCAGGGCTTGATAAGATTTGTCGTTTTACCACCTCTCCTACTCCCTATTCTGTTAACCATTTACACAAATTCATTAGGTAGGTTATTCGTTGTTGTCGCTGTCACATAAAACTTTAAAAATGATGAGATCTCGCCGCCAAACTAGTACTGCGCTTAAACTCCTCACGTCCAGGTTATACGTGACTAACAAATATAAAAAGAAAAATATTGATATTTATGTATTCGTGTTTGGTACACATGTAAGAATTACTTGGAACAAATCACTACGGCTCTGACCTACAATGCCATTAATAATTAGATCATAATGATATTTACTTTTCGAGTGCGCCCAACTTGGATGTTATCTTTGGTAATGCTGATTACGAGCCAGGAATAACCGCTAAGAACTAATTTGAGGATTTGGAGAGTTTGGCTTCAAGACGGTAAACGTCCAGCGCTGAGAAGAATCTAATGATATCGACGGACAGAGAAAGAGTGAACGAGACAGCGCTACAAGATTCGGATTCCTGAAAATATTAGCAATCTTCGCCCGACCAATTTACCTCAAACCACAATTACTGCGAGCGATCTATAGGGACTGAGTAATTGTATGGAAAAACGTCTTTCATCTCTTTCTGTTTTGGCTTGTCTCTTTTGCTATTTAAGTCGACTTACATTGTCTGTCACTGTTCATGTTTATCCATTTGCTCTTTCGCTTTGTTTACTTCAGTTGATATTTATTTGAAAAAGTTCTATTTCTGAACACACAAACACGCTCACACACACACACACATACACACACACACACACACACACACACACACACATATATATATATATATATATATCAGTCAGTCAGTTAAGTGGCCATACATGATACACGCTTGGGCGATCATGTCTCGAAAGAGACATGACTGACTGGGCAGAAGATTTTCTCGTAGTAGGCTGTCATTACTTTAGAACCCAATCTGTCCTGTTATCTCACTCATAACTGGAGGGAAGAGACTTATTAATACCTTTCGCAAAGGTATTTGTGCGTAAGTGAATGCAAGGAATTCAACTCCCCAATTTCTCGTTCCGAGTCGATAACCACTGCACCACAACGCACATATCATTCTTATAACTGATTGGACGTGCGGGTGGTGTAATAGATGACAGCTAAGAATAAGAAATCGAAGCACTGAGTTCAAAATACAGTTTGGTTTGTTACAGTCACTTACACACAAATACTCTTGAAAGATGTATGGGTTAATTCATAGGACTTCTATATAGAAAAATAATTCTAAAAAAATCTTAATGTGATATTCACTTAAAAAACAAAATTCTTACAATCAAAAAGTACTCCGTTTTAAATAACACACAAATTGTTGATAAGCCAATCAAATCAATCAATCAATATCATGACTGGCTGAGGTCATGGATCGCTCTGCAGTTGAGCTCCGTAAGCTCCTAGCACCTTGATAGATCTTGCTTGAAAGCCGGAGAAGTAATTAATGTGTAATATGTTGCAGGCAAACTCTTTTCCGAAATTAAACTACGATCTCCAGCCTCCAACATAAACGTTCGTCTTGGTCACAAATAGGTTACCATTCATTCTTTTACTAAAACTTGATTATCCAAACACTAAATACTTTTTGCAATGGAATTCTATGTGAAGTCGAGAATCATTTTGCTCTCAAAAATAGATAGATAGATAGATAGATAGATAGATAGATAGATAGATAGATAGATAGATAGATAGATTTATTAAACAGTTATTCGTCAGAGTCAAATTAGACCAGTAAACAGTTGTATTAAAAATGCTTAATACACATTTAAAGGAAACGCCTAACGATACAGAAAGTTTGAAACCATGGTAGCGTAATTGACTGATCTTCCCAATTTTATATCACATTGCCCATTTAGCACCGGCGTTAGTAAAATAGTGCTCCTTGTAGAATAACAGAACTCTAAATTATATATTAATAATAAATATACCATTTGTTTATCACCGTAGCACAACTCTGAATTTCACGCACAACGCAATCTTCAGTTATCAATTACTACCTGAATATTGTGTTGTGCTACCGGTAAGGAAAAGAATACGTTGCAAAGAAAGATATTTTCTTTATGATATTAAAGTCAGTTAGATGAACATATACTGTGATGGGTATTAAGACCAATAAAAGCTTATTACTTTGCGATTGTACCGACCAAAAAGCTTGTTTTCCCCTAAACTTAAAAAATGAATCAAATTTTGTTAAAAAATGCAAAAGTGGAAATTCCTTCTATAGAAGGGTATTCTGAACGTCACATTGCCTTAAAATGATAGATATCAAAAAATGGTGTGCAGTGATATGCAGAAACCGTTGCTAATGCTGACAAAAAGGATATGAAAGGCCTAGAGTAACATCTGATGCGGAGGATTGATAATTGATCGTGTCTAGTAAAAGTAACAGATAAAATCTACTCCACAAGTAACTGCTGAATTTAATTTTGCATGTTCGATATGCAATATCTTTAAAGAAAGAAATAATTTTCCATGTTTCCATGCAACTATACAATAATTTAAATCAAAATAAATATAAAATAATTACAATTTCAATTAAAGTAAATTCATATTTTCTTTTTATCAATGAATCCACCTGAAGCATTTATTTTTGCAGAACATTCTTTCTTGGCATCCTTTCTAGTAACTTGTAAAATATATTGGTGGAAGTGATTCTCAAGCAGAGCGTAAAGGTGTAAACAACTCTTGTTTATTCGTAGACAGTTATTTGAAATGTACGATCAATTTCGTCCCATACTAGTTCAATTAGTGAAAGATGTGGGGAATAAGGGGGCCAAGGTAGGATTTTTAAATTTCCCTTACCTGCCTTTGATTTTAGATAATTTGTACACAACTTTGAGCTGTGTTTTGGATTATTATCTTGATTTCTAATATCATAATTATCATGATTTTGTCCAATAATGTGGCAGCCAGAAAAATTTCTGCAGTATTGAATGATACTTTTCTTTTCGCATAATGCCTTTAATTTGAAGAAAGTCTCCAGTAATCTTACCTCAAAAATATTCCCAAACCTTTACAGCACTACGATCATCCTTAACACTTGTGACAATGCAATTTTCATTCATTTCTTTGGATAGAGTTGGTCTGACAAACACTCTTCGTGTTATATACCCAATTCGAGTATACAGAAACTGCAACAAAAACTGGATAAACTTTTCAGGAAAAATGATGAAACATAAAACGGACCCAAAGTGATTTGCTTTTTTACTGTGAAAATGACAACCCTTTTATCTGTTAATAAAATGACAAACAGCAACACTTGATATATAAATAAAAATATACAATATTTTATTCGTTCTTCAGTGACGTTGGCCTTGGAATAAAGTAGGTGGGTCGAAGGGTCAGCACACACTCATCGAGGCAACAGCAAAGAGGTCGTTTCTTTCCTGTGTTCTCAACTTGACTGTTGTCAGCAAACTGCTAAACTTAAAAATTGCCGACTCCACTTAAATAGTCAAATCTCATTGACACCTGTTACCCTAGGTGCAATTTGTTATTTTTTGGGCGCTGGCTTCTTTGACACTGATCCTCAAAACTAAATTCAGCTTACCATCTGCATTCTACACTCAATGACATCTAAGAAACAACGTTTTATTTTTCTTCTAAGTCTTTTAAAAAATACACTTACAGGCAAAATTCCACACCAACCAAAAGAATATATAACATTCTTTTACCCCCCAAAAGTTCAGCTTTTGCACTCATCAGTACATAGTACTTGTTTTTCAATCTTTTGAAGTTAAATCCTTGTATTCATTTTGACCTTTTTGACTTATTTTTCTTTTTTTAATAGAGGTTACTTAACTGGTACACATCCTTTAAACCGAACAGAAAGAAGTCTTCTCTTTAACAATCATAACAGAATAATAGAATTATATTAAGCGGTTATTTGTGGAGATTATTTTCTTCTTTTTCTTTTTGCTAAACGCGATCAAGTGTCTATCAACAGATGTTACTCTAGGCCTTACAATACTTTTTCTGTCTAAATTAGTGACGGTGTCTGCATGTCGCAGTAGACAATAACAATGCACCTCACATTTTGATAGCTGTAATTTTAGAGCAATCAGACGTTTAGAATACCCGTCTATTAAAATAATTTCAATTCAGTGTGGTTTCAAACTTTTGATCGATAGTGTATACGTGTAAGTAAGTACCCACGTAAGTCTAATATTTCTATCATATATGTTTTATAAGACTGTTATATATATTCAAATAAATTTTAAAACGGAAAACTTTGTATATTCGTATTTTATTTCGTACAAATCTTCAGGAATAACATATAATAACTAATAATATAAAAAAAATTGAAAAATAAAACTTTTCCTCAACTCTGCTCCATCATGCACTATCTCAAGATTAAGAGTTGTTTTCCTATGTTCCTCTTGCCTTCAATCATGTCATGTGCGCATTAGATTTTCTAGACATCTTTCCTCATTATGCGTCCAAGAACATTATTCTGAAAGGTTTTGTTTCAGTTTTTCCGACCAACTTTGAAGCACCTGCCAGTATAAAATCATTCACCAATTATATCATCGGCTTCTATCTAAGCACGAGGCACTTCAAATAATTATCTTTCAAGAGTGCAAGCAAGCTAAGTATTTCAGGCTACTCCTCTTCATCTACTTTTAAAAGTATGAAACCATATATCCCTTTGGTGGGCAATGAACTCTGTTATCTTTGTTTTAAAGTGTTTTTTTTAATATTATTAATAAGGACAAATCGCTTAATATCTTATATGAACATTTCAACTTTGTGACAATTTATTGAAACTACAAACTTAAATTTTCTGGTTTATTTTTTCTGGCAGGAGCTACTAACACTATAAGTCCTACACTACCTTATAACTCACATCTATAATTCATTCTTAAATATACTGGAAACATTGTCGGTTCCTCTACCGGTACAGAAAGTATCTGATTCCATTCTGGTTAAAAAATGAAGTATTGCTGCCATATCTGAGCTTCAGCTGTTCAATTCTCACTTACGAGCCTTGAAAGATTTCAAAAGCGCATTACGATTAACTATTTCCCACTTTACAATTCCTTTCCCTACAGAATAAATGTTGGTAGCCACGTTTTAATCTATCTCTGCTTAGATGGAAAATATTCTGACGAGCTTTATGACTTAGTTCTATCAAAAATACTGGAGCAAACCATTAACATCGAAAATACTAGCGAAAACCACTAACATAAAAAAATTGCAATATGAACTATGGTAAAAAGGATTACTGAATATTAGGTTTATAAGTATCAAAAATGCAGTTGTTTTTGTCCTTAAGAACACATGCTCCAGTGGATATATAGACGTTGGATAGGTCCTGTGAATTGATCCAAAGAGTTGTGAGTTCAATACCAGGCTACAGCAGTCATGAACAAGTAACTTACTGGGTTAGAGGGAGATAACTCATGACTACTACGCAAGATCATATACCGCAGTTATTGTAATAAAAGAATCGGTTCGAAATTCCTAGAATTCTAGAAGGCCCGGGCGTACAACGGCCGAAACGTCGTACAAATGGTAACAAAGATGAGGACAATAGTCTGAATAATGTAAATACTGTTAGTTCTACCAGTTCAGTCTTTTAAAGATAAGACCCGCCATGCCAACTACAGTACCAATTCCTTCTCATTTACTTCTGATTCCATTAGTAAGTTCCAATCCGACAAATTCTCCCAAAGAACTCTTACAGACTTTCGATCACTATAAACTTAACCTCCTCGAGTTTAAGGTCAACCGTTATGTACTTTCCACAACCTCATTAAGTAACCCTCTACCCTAAGTATCTCTTTGGCCTTGCATTGGATTATCATCAGTAAAGAAAATATCCACTAAAGATCTCACAGCAAAGTTAAGATCAATTACACATTTTTAAAGAACTTGCAAAGTTATTTAAGAACCTGAAAATAAATAATGTAATTTGTAAGCAACTAAGAGGTTTTTGTTTTAATCTGACATTATTTCTTATTGCAGTTTATTCTATATTTCGTGCTTTAGTTGACATCTTTGTTCTATTTTCATATTTTTGAAACAAGTCAATTTAACATCTACCGGACTGCACACTCGAATGTCCTTCTAAAGACAATGTGCCTCTACTAAAAGATAGAACATGCGTTGCTTTAATTCAAGGAAAAACGAAATTTACTTGCTTTTACTGCTCAGCTACCAGATTATTTTAATAAAGGCTTCAGTCAATTATATTATTTAAAATTATAATGATCACAGGGAATGCATGTAGCCGTGTCTTTATAGAGTCAGCGTGAAACCACCTCCATTGATTAGTGAACAAGACGTGAACGTGGTGGATCCGTGTGTCATTGAGTGACACACTCGAGTATTGGACGCACACAGTGGGTCCGTATATGACGTATACCACATAAGATACGGTCAAAATTTAGAGATAAATATTAATAATGGTATATAATAATTTTTATGCAGGTGTTCCTGAGTCATACAAACTATTTCAAGGATTCCATAGGGGGAAAACTTTTGAGAAACGCTGCTCTAAACGTTATATTTTGTCGGCTTTGCTGTGCTCAATAAAAATAACGTTTATTGTAATAAAATTTCGGGTTAAAATTTAGAAGGTTAAATATCTGGGGAGTGTGTTAAAAGAAGAAAAATGTGACAACGACATCGAAACGCTCACTTGAAGCACAGAAGATGTCATCCATAATTGAACAATGTACTAAGAAACTAAGAGGATTTGCATTGTAATGAAGTGGATATCTACTCGGAATGACAAATCGGGAAGACGAGTTCGAATTTCACTTGAATCCGTTGCATTTACTTACTCAGAAATACCCTTAAGAAAGGTATTAATCAGTCTCTTCCTTCCAGTTATAGATGAAATAATAGGACAGATTTGGTTCTATAGCCTTGGTTTGCAACCAGTCTACCGCAGAAAGCAATGGCAACCTACTGCAGGATAATATTCTGCCCAATATCTATTTCGAGACATGATCGCCCAAAGCATGTATCGTGTATAGTACCTAACTGACTGACTAAGAAACAGGAAGATTTCTTTAGAAGCAAAAAAAGGGTTTACATTACTGACATTGTTCGAACTGTTACATTAATATCTGATGTCATATTGAGTTTCGATTGTTCTATGCTTTGATTTTCTTCAGGTGAATATAATTTTGAATTGAACGTTTTACTTTTATCAGTGGGATAGATTGTCTTCAAGGGAACATGACACAGTGGATATAAACGTTAGTTGGATCCAGTGACTTGACCAAACACATTTGTCAGTTCAATATCTGGTTACAGCAGTAGCAAACAAAAAAAATAGAGATTTGAGTTAAATAGAGATAACTAAGATATCCGGAAGAAGCACGACTCATGGAACGAGAACAATGGATGATCAAAATAAAAAGTTCAATTCTAAATTCCAATCACCTGAAGAAGTTTGGAGCTTATGCTAATATCGGCCGAAACGATAATATGGCAACGAAAATTAGGACAACACCCCAAACAATGCAAATAATGTAAATTATTACAATACCTCATCGCAGAAATATAGACAAACAAAGAATAGAGTACTAAACACCAATTTACTAATAACGATTTTCCAATATGGCAGTGAATCGTGGGCAGTTTCCTCACCGATAAAGAGACTTGAGGTAACAGGGAGTTACTTCTTCGGAATGATTTCAAGGATACAATAGTTGGAGCATGTAAGCAACAGAGAAGTTCTAACGAAAATGGAAACAAAAGTACACAAAATATACTTAGAATAAGAAGATTTGACACTCTCAGGACATATTATCAAAATGGAAAATAGTGAGATACTTATTTAATATAAAACAAAAACAAAAAGAAAACATTGTTACGTGCCACAAAATTGTGGGGAGCTATGCCCGTCCTAGTCCTTAATAAAACCGGCACACAGAAGAAGACTTACTTTAGTCACATGCCCAGCTAAATATTAATATTAAGATAGCGTCAGTAAAAAAAAAGTGTCGTTTGGTTCGAGTCCATTCACTGGTTATTAATTTAATCTATGAAGTTTGATGATAACCTCCAGGAGTATGATTAATTTCACCTTCCTGGAATAACGTTTTCAGTTCACATAAAGTGGAAAGAGTACATTGAATGAATTGCTAAGTCTTCAGCCAAGAAAGTTGGTTCCCTATGTTGCTGAAGACAATTTCTTTCACCAAAATCTATCTTAAATATTTATAAATCTACTATTCGTCCTTGCTTTAAATATTACTGACAGATATAGTCTGGTGCTACTGCTATATATTTAGAGTTTCTTGATAAAATCCAAAGAAGATTCTAAAATGTTATTGATTCTAATCTGGCATTTCGGCTTCAGTTACTTTCCCACCGCCGTAACTTGGCTTTTCTATTAATATTTTTATGACTGATAAAATTTCTTTTATGCTCCCTCGACTTTACGAAATTAAGCGCAGTACTTGTTTGATCAGTCAGTTAAGTGCCATTCTACCGCAGAAAGCAATGGCAACCTACTGCGGGATAATCTTCTGCCCAGTCAGTCATGTCTCTTTCTAGACATGATCGCCCAAAGCGTGTATCACGCATGGCACTTAACTGACTGACTTGTTTGATGGTAAGGTCTCACCATTTTAAAGTTGAAATGGTTAGATGCAATCATAAATTTTGTGCTTAATTTTTCGTCTATCGCACGTCTCGCTTGTGCAAATCTCTTCCGACATTTTGCTTCCCAGTCAATTCAGATCTTCAAAAATTTAAATGCAATTTTAATCATTATGTTCTGTATTCTTAATTCTTTTTCTTTTATTATTTTCTGTCCTTAATATCACCTTTTTCATATTCTCTAACATTCAGTAACCCTTGCATCCTAGTAGCTTTATTGCCTTTCTCAGGGGGAACTCATTAAACAAAAATACTAGTTTTTCTAAGATTGTCATACATGCAAATAACTTTATAAAAGGCATTTGAATGTTTGACAGCACTATATTGCTTGTACTAAAAGCAGAAACAGATCGTGAGAAATAAGCAAAAATGTTCCCTATTGGTCTGAAAACGGCCATTTGTGAAGTGTGGACTGATTACCTATCACTGATTAGCAAATTCTTAGAATGATAGCTTTCTTGTTTTCAAGTTTTTTGTTCAGTCTACGCATTCAGTATAAAGTAATCGGAATCTTCTGTCCTGTACCTGAAAATAAGGCGGCAGATCGAATTGTGTATGCATAGAGAGTAAAAGGAAAATACACACACTGAAGTAGTCTAGAAAATTAAAACAGCGGAAATAAGATGAACTGTAAAGTAAGGAACAGTTTTTTTAATCATAGCGAAAACTTTTAAAAGCAGACAAAAGAAAGAAAACAAGCCTAAACTAAAATAAGCTGTTCAGAAACAAAAGAATTAACAAGCAATAATTAAATGAATAAATAAATAAAAAGCGATGAACGGGTTTTTATTTTCAGACATTTTTTTTAGGTAATTGGATGTCCGGATTAAAAAGGTGGTGAAATGAAGTCGTGACTTGAGAGAAGTAACACGAAAGAAGAAAATGGCATCGTCTCGCGAGAATGAGAACAAGAATGGAAAGTTGGAAAAGGAGAGTTGTTTGAGAGGAAAATTGAGATAAGCAGAAATATAAAGAAGAATCAGTGGCATAACTCAAAATAAAACGCCTAAAGAAGACGGATAAAGAGGAAGAAATAATTTCTATAAAAAAATTATAAGAAAAAGGACTAAGCTGAACTGAAACATGAAGTTGTTGAGGTAAAAAAGGCATTTCAAACGCTGAAAGGAAAATGAAAATTAGATCTATTTTGTAATCTAGGAGAGAAAAAATATCACTGAAGAAGAAGAAAAAGAAGAAGCTAAAAGAATGAAAAAGTTAAAAAGAAGACATTAAGAATCAGAAAAAAGCAAAGACACAGAAAAGAAAAAGTCAAGAAGAAAAAAAATGACAAAGCCGAATTGAAAAATTTTAAATCTGAAAGAAAAAGTTAAGTAAACGAAAAAGAATGAATGATAGAGAGAAGAACAGAATGAAGTTAAAACGATAAAA
>JBBBDQ010001527.1:2920000-2930000 GCA_037127315.1 Ascarosepion bandense | reverse complement strand
AAGAAATAGTCGGCCAGAACCGATTGATTGTGAATGCTTTTTATTAAGTACTTTCAATTTGCACATGTCAGTCACCGAGCCTGTTTTGTATCTTCATAGCGCGTTCATTCCCAACTAGTATTGGCGTCTCTTTAGTTTTCACTTCATGTCATTCGTTTAAATGCATTTGCTTGGGGTGCTTTCACAAGGGGAAGATTGCTTCGAACGGAGTCAGACATATCTGAACAAAACATGCATAAGATTTATAGCTAGGTAGCTATATAGGTGAAAATAAACGGAGATAGATAGATAGATAGATAGATAGATAAGAAGAAAGAACTAAAAGAGAATAGATCACTTGATCGGTCGAGAGATAGACAGATAGATAGGAAGCACTAGAATTGGATGGATAGAGAGATAGATATACAGATAGAAAAAACAGAAGAAGATAGATATATGGATATCAATGAAAAATACATTTATTACTATATATATATATATATATATATATACAGAAAGAGAAAGAGAGAGAGAGAGAGAAGTAGACAAAAAGAGAAAGAGAGAGAAAGAAAGAGTGAGAGAGCGCGTATGAATATGATTCGTACGTTCAGTGATGTCCGAAATGTTCTTGAGTACCTCCTGTCACAAATAAATCCTGTTGCGAGTAATATATTACAATTTCTGATACAAAGTTTCTCGTCTAGTGCTCCGATACAAACCTTCCTCTTGGTTATGATTCCGAGTTGGACCCACACTGCTGAGGTCATAAGATAATGGACTCAAACGAAGATTAAAACAATGATATAAAAATTCCTGAGGGGCGGTCAGAATATGATTATTGTTTGTTCTAGGTAATCATGGGATTGTTTCTAAAATGTGATTTTTAAAAGAGGTGAGGTTATGGCTGGTTTACCGTCCAAAGCAGCAGAAGACGATAGAAGAATCTCGTGAATGTGTCCATCTTTTTTCCTCTACAAAAATTCCTACCCTCTCAACCTTTCTTTAACTAATGTTCGTCGTATCCGCTTCAACTTTACCAGTATAGAATTTTTTTCTCTTCGAACGATCGCCGGATATCTTTTCATTTTTAAAACAAAATTAAATTCTTCAACTGCAACGAACGAATTCCCTGTTCAAGGCTACCTACCCATTTGCCCAAAAGATTCCAGCATTCACATGCAAGGACTTGGCATTTTTTACCTGAGATAATCATCCCATGGCACTCGGGTGTCCAGACAAACTTTCACGTGTTTTTAGCTTTCATTATTACACACTTTTAACTCTTTTTACTTTATTGCTACCACTCTTCTCCGGACTGGACAAAATTAGACATAATCTCTGACAGTATAAAACTGTCTATTGTAAATATAAATAAAATAACAAATATACCAATAAATACATAAAATAAAAGAGCTAAATATCATCGCTATAGATAGCTAAAAGCTTTTGTCATAAACAAAAGGACATTCTGGGTTCGTTTTTCCCAGTATCTTTAATCTTTTTATGGTTAGGACATTTTTCTCGCTAGAATCATTACAATTGATAAAGTCTTTTATTTGGTGATTTTAATTTACAACACGACACACGGTTTACACATTCTAATATTAGATGCTAATCTCCAGGAAGGTGACTCGTGGTGCTTTATCGGGCTAACATTCTAGGCTGACATAAAATAAAAAGACTATATTGAATCCACTGCTAAGCAAATTGTTAAGTAACTTGGTTCACTAAGTTGTACTAGACAGTTTCCCTCCAGAATCTATCTTACACATCTATTTATATACCTATTGCCCATTCTTGGAATATTGCAATCACATTTGGTCTTCTGCTATTTGTTTAGTGATTCTTGATAAAACAAAAGAATCTGCAATATCATTAGTCCCGATCTGGTGCTTCGACTTCAGTCATTTTATCACCACCGTAAAGTCTTCTTCTGTCTTTTCTATAAATACTTTTCCATAAATACTTTTCTATAAATACTTTCTTGATAATTTTCCGGATGAGCTCTTCGCTATGAGTCCTAGATTTGAGCGCAGCACTAAACTAGCAACGAAGTGTCATCATTTTAGAGTTGAGTTGGCTGGATGCAACCGTAATTTCTATGCTAAGAGTTTTATTTCTCTTGCACTTCTCATTATCGAACTGTCTTCTGAATCCATGCTTTCTAGCAAAGTTTAATTTGCAAAAATTAAAATGAAATGTTAATCGCAACCTACTGCCCTCCTGATCATTCCTTGCTGCTTAAGAATGTTCCTTCTTTCTAATTATTCCACACCCGGTACACCGTTGTGCCATAGTGACTTTAACGCCTTGTTGAAAAAAAATCGATTAGCAAAAATAAAAAAAATAAAAGAATTGTTATAATGCAGAAAGTATGTTTCACTAAATCTACTAATTGCGGGAAATAAAAATTCAAATCAATTATCACAAAATCTGTTTCGATAAGATTTTATAAAACCTGTTTTTATATATTTTGATACAATTCCTAACGAGACATAAACACACACACACATTTATATACTCTGGTTACATACATGCATATATATATTAAATCATCGAGCTTTATATTCGACTTCAAAAGAATGCAGAAAGCACTGGACGGCCGTTTCGTCCTATATTTGGGACTCATCAGCAGTGCACATCCACTACCAGGAATCGAACCCAGACAGTTGTGGTTGTTAAGCTGATGTTATACGCAACTGTACCACGGGCCCTGGTAACGAAGAGGTAACGAATTAAACTCGATGAAGTGCGCCTGCTCCTCACGAATTCCGTGGTGGAACTAATCCAAGCTCCTTTGCCCATAGGATAGTGCCTCCCCAAGCAACGACTTCAGCAACCAAGCCGCTAAATCCATAGCGTGTTTCGTGGTTGAAGCACAGAGATATTATTCAAGAAGTACCACGGAATTGGTGAGGAGCGGCGCACTTCATCGAGCTTAATTCGTTACCTCTTCGTCACCAGGGCCCGTAGTACAGTTGCGTATAACATCAGCTTAACAACCACGACTGTCTGGGTTCGATTCCTGGTAGTGGATTCGCACTGCTGATGCGTCCCAAATATAGGACGAAACGGCCTTCTAGTGCTTTCTGCATTCTGTTGAGGTCGAATATAAAGCTCGATGATTTACTTAATAATTGTTCAAATCCTCTTACTAGTTCTTGAATAATATATATATTCTCTGGCTACATACTCTTCTGCACAGCCGTCATCGACGAAGAATAAAATATTTTAATACATACGGGTTTTTGTTCGTCGTTATATTTCAAAACAGTCGTTATCGTTTTCCGTCGTGATGCAGAACACCGACGGTATATAACAAAGATAGTGAAGGAAAGCGAAGAGAAAGAATTAAATATCAACTGCAAGAAGACAGAATGCATGGTTGTTAACAAAAGGACGAGCAAATCGTTGATACTAAAATCAAACAAGTGTGAAAATTTGTTTTAATAGAAATCCAAAATCGTAACACTGAAATCCGAAGACGTAATGGGATAGCCAAGGAAGCTCAGAAGAGTATTAAGAAGTAGAAAAATATCCCTGGAAACAAAGAACGGTACCAAACTGCTCTGTGATACCTGCCTTCCTGTGTGAGTGCTGGATGATCTCTCCAAAGATAAACAGAAAACTTGTAACAACATAAATGTGTTTCTAAAGAAAGCCGTTGGGACCGAACGCGAGCAACGACAAAGTTTTGAAGAAAATAAAAACAAAATGGAAACTAATACTTAACACCAGGAAGAGACAGTTGAGGATTCTAGGGTACATAATGAGGAAGGAGGTCTTAGAAAATCTAATACTCACGAGAAAGATAGTGAGCAAGAGGGGCTAATGAAAACAACGGATAACATAATGAGCTTGAGTAAATAGACAGCGGAACAGAGCTTAGGAGAAATGACAGAAATATAAAGTTTATTAAGATATAAAAAGAACAGGAACTTTTGGAGAACCATTATCGCCTAGGTTCTGTGGAGACATAGTGCATATAGAATAATAATAGTAAAAATTATATCTTTTAATGGCATAATTGCTTCCCTTGGGGTGAAATGATTAAAAAAGATAGATAAATAGATTATTTATTAGCAAGTAACCGTAAAGGTAACATTTTCCGTGTAATTTTATTAGATTAAATATTAAATAATTATAGCGGTAAACATCAGATAAGAAAATTGGCAGAAAGACTACATATTTACGTTCCAGTCCATCATCAAGGCTTCTGTGGCCGAAATGACTAAGTCGACGCTCTTGAAAGATGCATTCACCAGCTGCGGGATACATATTCAAGTTTCGATCTTGAACTGATATTTTTTATATTGACCTAAAGTGATGTAATAAAAAAAATAAATTGGATTAATGATCAGGCATGATGCTGTTCGTAAACCTCTGTAATGCAGTGAAGAGGTGCTACTTGAGAAACATATCACTGAGCAAAAGATAGGCTTAAGGTAATTGTTATTGACTTCTTGTTTCGAAGGAACTGAGATCGCAAAAGATATTTATATCAGTTGATATCAGCCTAAATTACAACGTAGGAAGAGCTTTAGAGTGCGGATTTAAAAGCATCCGTTTCTGTCGGGTGATTTAAAACGTCAACCGAAATAGTTAACCGCTGATGCATATGCACATGAACGCGGGCATATTTCTGGATGACTCGCCATACGACGTGAATTTGTGTGCTAGATGCATGCATGCACACACACAAAGACGCACACACACACACACACACACACACACACACACACACCTATATATATATATATATATATACATATATATATATATATATATAACACGACAGAAGTAAGAAAAGGAAAAAAGAGGGAACGTGAAACAAAAATACAATAATAACTACTAACTAGCTAAATGAAAACTAACAGGCTGATGTCGATCGATAGAGATATACGAAACAGACATAGATGGATATGATTACATTAACATAGATAGATAGATAGATAGATAGATAGATAGATAGATAGATAGATAGATAGACAAAATGTGGTAGAATAGACTGACACAGTAATAGAAATGTATATAGCTAATATTTAAGGTAGATAGATTGTTATCAACAAAGAAAATATCTTTGTAAAATCCAAGATGGAGCTAGCTAGCTAGCTAGCGCATATATATATATATATATATATATATATATATATATATAGATAGATAGATAGATAGATAGATAGATATGGATAGCGTGTGATAGATAGTTTGTTGAATGGATCAGTTGCCAGAAGTATTTGACGAAAATACAAAGTCAGTGCACATATTAGTTCTGCAAGAATGGTCTCACTGGAGAACTTGCGTTATTCCTAAATTTTATGCTACTGGTCAGTATGGCCTGTTATATATTGTTCTGCTTCATAAAAACCATAAATTTAAGCAGAAACTGTATAAGCCCGACCCTGACCTAGACATATAAGCAACAATTCGGTGTACATATGCATAACGCTTTACTGCAGAAAAATATTAACACCCATCAATAGACAAACTGTAGCATTTTAATACATGACTCTGGATAATTGAAGCAACATGTGAACAGGAGATTCTGTAAAGAATTTTAGACGATTCGATTTTAAACTGCATTTTGAAAGATAATTGTTCCAATAAATAAAAGTGAATTAAAAAATAATGAAATATTAACTCTCTCGTTTTACTTATACAACCAATGTCCTTCTGGCGTCTGATGAAACTGACGATTTTTTCCATATATTGTGATAATTTTCTTTGAAGTTCGTTTTTTTTTAAAAATTCAACTGCCAACATCTTTTCAGTGAAATTATAGCTTTTTTAATTGTAGTGTAAAATCATACTTTAGATGTCTGGAATATATAAGGCATGAGCATAAATTGATTCCAAAATTGATTTTTAAACAAAAAAATATAGTTTACTATAATTCTGATGTAGTTCTACGCATGCCCCAATATGAAAAATCATGGACAAAAGAGGATCCGGAAGAGGAAGAGAAACAGTTGCCAATTTTGTGGTTAGAAGAAGCATGGAAACATGACGTGCAAGCGAGACATAAATAGGACACTAGGCAATCAAGGAACGCCAAATACATCTGCGTAAATAGGAAATCATGATACAATGAACCAATATGTGCATGAACTAGCGTCGTTTTTCTAAGTAGACTAACTATCTATCTATCTATCTATCTATCTATCTATCTATCTATCTATCTATCTATCTATCTATCTATCTATCTAATATAAGGGTATGTATGTATATATGTATAGCATGCGTTACTGAGGTAACTTTCAGTAGAAAGAACCTATAGAAATATGGGAAGAAGACATTAACTCACACACTGAATAAATTTGTTTATTAGCCTCTCACACATTTCCTCTCCAGGTATCTCTTTCTTTATATACCCTTCTCTCTCCCCCTTTCTTCTCTCTCCCTCTTTCTTCTTTCTCTCTCTCTCTCTCTATCTCTCTCTCTCTCTCTGTTCCCATCGTTGGTATGATTCTTACTGATGACATTTTGGCTCATGTCCTGAGATCTCTGTCTATTGATTTTCTATTCGATTATATCATACCCATATTGATCCAATGATCCATCGTTTATTCCCCTAAAAATATCCCTCTGCTTCCTTTCTTTGCATTATAGCATAGAATCTCTTCTTCCTCCTGCAATCAATTCATCTACCTATTTTTAACATCCATATCTGCATATATATATATATATATATATATATATATAAATTAAAACAAAAATGTTGATATTTAAATCCGTCGGATAGCCATTTCTACGAGGAAATCCCCGCTTCTTCAGCAACGGCGAAACCAAAATTTTATTTACTCAAATTCAAATGTGTTAAAAGATTTTATATCAAAAATTATCATTCATACACAGGAAAATAAAATGGGGTGGGATTAACAATTTTTGAATGTAAGGAAGTAAGAAGGAGAAAGCAGACAGATACATATGTCTCATTATAGAAGACATACCCCTCCCCCATACAAGAGCCAAGAGTTTAAAAGTTTAAATTTAACCATGTCAGAGGGATAGAAGTGATAGGGGGAACAGAAAAGAAAAAAGGTGGAAGGGGTGGTTGACTGGGGAATAAGCTATGAAAAAAATTTGCTTAGAAACAAGAGAAAAATGCTGACATTCATGTTAAAAAAAACGATTGAAAAAATTAACCAAAGAGATTTTAGTTTCAAAAAATAATGACTGGGACAAATGTTATAGAAATATTTGGACATACAAATTTTAAAATAAATCTTAAATTTAAATTAAAAATTAAAAATATTAAATTCAAAGGTACATCTAAAAAAGAATCCATTTCTATTAATACAAGTACACACATACACATACACACACTCACGTACATAATTTACTTAAATATCTAAAGGATATTTGAAGTTCACGAATTAAATTTAATTTTTAATTTTTTTTAAAACTTAATAAACTAAATTTATGGCGGCTTAGTTTAAAAAGAACCGAATTATTATATATATTTTACAGGGCTCCGCTAAATGTTAACCAAAATTAATCATCTTGTTTAAATTAAATGGTAATACGGATGCTGCGGATATCATGGACTGAGCATGCAAGCAACGATGAGGTGTTGGAAAGAATGGCAACAAAAAGGAAATTAATACTGAGCATCAGGAAAGAGACAACTGAAGTCCCTGCAACATGCAATAAGGAAAGAGAGCTTGGAGAACCTGATACTGACAGGCCAGATAGAATGAAAAAGAGACAGAGGAAGGCAGCGGAAAACATATTTGCAGGGCCTGATCAGGTGAATGACGGAACGGGGGTTGCGAGGTGTAACAGGAGCAAACATACTAAGAGCCACAAGGAATAGGGAGACGTGGAAAACCATGATCGCCTACGTTCTGAATGGATAGGGCACATAGAAGAAGAAGAATACGGATTTAGCTTTAAAAATAAAAAATATAAATAAAAAAATAAGTTATATTTTATTTTAAGATGGGTTCAACAGAGTTCTATATATACATATACACGCACATATACATACATATATACACACATATATACATATATATATGCATACACATATACATACATATATACACATACATACACATATACATATACACACACACACACACACAGACACATACACACACAGACAAAGTTCCATTTATAAATAAGTTTATATATATATATATATATATATATATATATATATATATATATACGTACACACAAATCTTTACAAAAGTACGAACACATGTATATAAACGCACCGACCTGTTACAATTATAACAATGCGCAGGAAAGTTATATGAGTAACAGAGTCATAGAAAAACAAAAGTGGAAATAAAATTCGTCGTAAAAACAAAAACAAAATATAATAAAGGTTCAGGAAAAGTAAACTCTAATGAGTTGGTTTACAGCTTCTTACATGTTAAATAAGAGATATTTAGATTTTAAAAAAAAAAGGAAGAAGGTAGGTATCTATAAGGCTGGGATTAGTATTTAGTAGTGGGGTCTAACTTAACTAGCTTGAAAAAAACTTAAATTTACTAAAATCATAGATTAATATTAAAATTCAAAATTTCCAAATATCGACTTATATATATATATATATATATATATATATATATATATATAATGGCTAACCACTCGTAATAGTGCCTTTTTTTAAATTTTTGACAATAACTATTTCGAAGAGTACTAAAGAATATATATATATATATATATATATATCTTCTCTATTATAATAAAGACTGTTGTGCATTTATATATATATATATATATATAGTCATCCGCAGACAGATCTGTTTCGCTGTTTCACAGCTCATCAGTACGGTTTTTAACCCAGGATTGAAACCCGACCGAATTGGCGTCAGTCGGCGATTCTACCTCTGGGCTATGGGCGTTCAGTAGAAGAAAGCAGACTTTTTAGCGTGTATATTATCATTATCATTACCAGAATGCTTTAATTCATTTACTGAATGAGCGATGGGTACATGCCAGAGTAGCTACTGTTTTTCAAAGTTTACCATTCTTCCAGCGTGCTCAATCAGGGTGTGAGAGCGTAATGTGTATATATAATATATTTCTTTCTTGTCACATTCAAGGTCTTGGATAATTGTTTGTTATCTTATTGTCAGATACTCAATGATAGGTGCATCAATATATATGTTGTCGTCATTTTATATCTATATAAATATTTTGCCGTCATTTTTTACAACTCTGGGCCACTCGTTATATAATAGTAATTAATATATTAGTATATTCCTAAAAGGAATGTGCGGGTATTTTAGCAGTTTTATTTCTTTCATGTGTAGTGTCCATTCAGGACGTTCAAGATCGTGGTTCTCCAAAGATTCCTATCATTAATAATTCTTCGGACTGTTTATCCTGTTTCCACCATTCCATTCCCTATTACCTATCCAATCACATAAGCTTAGAAATAAAACACGAGTTGAGTTAACTGAAGACTATTTTCCGTTATCAGTTCTTCCGCAAAAAAGGCGCTACACAAACTGTTTCACGCATAAGAACAAAAAAATTCGGACTATAATTTTAGAGATAACCATTAATTAGTTTTTCCATGAGCTACGACATTATTCAGAAATAAAAACTCCTGACTTTTTTATCAACTTAGAAGAAGGGTCCTATTATCAATATAAATCCGGTTTAAAATTGATCCGTGAATTTTACAGAATTATTAGACGTAGGTGTTTTTTACAAATGTCAAGGATATTACGACTACATCATGTTGAAATATTGATTCATGTACCATAACAGAAGTCAAGTAACGTCGAGACTGGTCAGTACCAAGATAGATGACCACTCTGGAATACCAGGTGCTATGAGCCTGGATGTTCAGGTGGTGTAATGAATTCGAATTTTTAATCGGAGAGCTGACTTTCAATTCCAGTAGAGTTCGTTGTATTAACTTACGTTCACATATGCTTGGGAAAAGTATGAATATCCTCTCATCTATGGGGTAATTACTAAGAGCATATCACTAAAATTATTATTATCTAAAGAATAAGACATAATAAAAATAAGATTCAAAATGTTTATATTTCGG
>JBBBDQ010001527.1:2835000-2915000 GCA_037127315.1 Ascarosepion bandense | reverse complement strand
GTCAAAACTCTGTTTTTCTGTGCGGAGTGGAACCCTGACATGTGCTCCGCTGAAGAGTGAAGTCTCATCTGGGGTGACCAAACAAAAACCCGACCCAATCTTAAACTGGATCTACGGGATATTTTTGGCTGAGCTTACGGGCTCAGAATCTTCACTTTAAATGATTCTGTGTCTTATCCGCCTTGGTCGAAAGGTCGTAAATCCAAGACTTCGGCATGTCATTGACACGTTATCCGAACTCTCTTTTTTTGTCATCTCTATGCTTCAGAGCGAGAAGGACCCAAACGAAGGTTTGTGTCTTGTCTAGGGTGAATAGACAAGCGCCCGATCCAGCCTTTAGCTTAGCCTACGGGATATTTTTGGTTGAGCTTAAGGACTTGAAATTTACACTTTAATTGACCTTGTGTTGTATCCGGATTGGTGGGAAGGTGGTAACTCCCAAATTTCTGCGTGTCATTGATTATTAGTATCGGACTGTGCTCTGTGTGCCTCAAATGACTTACCGATTCCTTTCTTCTGCTGTTTGTCTTATTTGTATTAATATCCCTTAGCACGAATATTGTGCTCTATATACTCAGAATACATCTTCTGGGTATCGTCCTGCCACTTCGGCGATACAACAAATGGGAGACGAAGATTCGGAAAATACAATCTGACACAACAGATTGGCGACGAAGAAAATTCATTATTTATAGTGATAAATAGAGTTTTTTTTTATTTCGACTAGCGAACCCAGTACATCGAAAAATATAACTTACGCCGGAAACAATAGTCTGGCGACAAGATGTCAACAAATAAAATCTCTATACAACAGATTTGGCTACGTAGCTTTCAAACAAGCAAATGTATAATAACAGATTTGGCGTCGAGAACTCGGAGGGAAGTTTTTCCCAAAAAACATTCATACAGATTTATTGACGAAAACAGTTTGATGACAATTTTAAAATAATCAAGAACAACAGAAAATTTAAAAATGGAAGACTTCCAGAAATGCTTCCTTGAATTTTTTACAAAACAAGAATTGGCACAAAATCTAAGCTTATTTATAAATGGAACTTTGTGTGTGTGTGTCTGTGTGTGTCCGTTACCTATAGACACCGGAACGGCTGAACTGATTTTCTTGAAAATTTACACAGTTGTACTATAAGCATCTACGAGTGTTCTTAGCTAGGGTTTGTGTCGAGGTTCCCTCGATAGATATCGAAAATCGATAAGCGAAAGTTTCGGGTTATAGAAGGAGTGGTCCGATTTTAATCAAATTTGATACACTCATAGACAAAGACACAAGAAATGATATTCAGAAGTTTCAAGGTTGAAGTTCTGTTTGTGTGTGTGTCTGTTTATCTGCCTGTGTGTCGGTATTTTTTCAGCACTTTTATTTTAGTTTTTGCTTCGGATTTGGCTCTAAGTAGGTATAATTGTAGTTCTTAGTTTCAGCCATGATACCATTTACTCAGAGGACTTATTTAGCCTTCAAAATTCAGTTTACGACGAAAAAAACTTATTTGATATCGATAGCAGGAAATCAAAATTTGACTTACATCCATTCATTTTTCTTTCAGTCTACGGTTTCGCTTTAACTGGAAACAACTATTGCTTTTTAGTCTTTCGTGCCAATCTTTAGAACAATACTTCTTAATTGAATACGGCGATGGTGTTACTTACATTTATCAAAAAAATGATGATGAAGATTACACAACGTAGACAAGTACAGTGAATAAAGAATGTGAAAGGATATGTTTTTAATATTTGTACGGGGATTAACTTCACCAAGCAAAACAGGCTTACGTACGAGACTCTTAAGAAAATTGTAATAAGAATAAGAAATAACTCTACAAAAATTGACTGAGGAATGTCAGAGAATTGTAAACTTAAAAAAAGTTACCGCAAATATTGAACAACTAGAGATATCATGTATTAGAATGTTTCAGCCACAATATAGGAAAGTTAAAATAAACCCATGCTACGGTTGTGGTTAGTTACATATTACACAAAGATTCTCCGTTCAAAGATTTAAAAAAAATGCTTTAATTGTGGTTATAAGAGTCATAAAAGTTCTTTTTGTAAAAGAAAAGTCAAAAGAAAATAAAAAAATATGGTTCGTTATACTATGGGTAAAAAAGTCGCAGGAAAAAGAAAATTCATAAGCGTGCGATTGAATGACACAAAAAGTAAAAATGCAAATTGACACAGGGTCATACCTGACAATTATTAATGCGAATGAATGGAATAAAATTGGTAGACCCTCATTATGTAGATCTAAGAATTATTTCCAAAAGGCACAAAAACATGAATTTCTTGGTGAAATATATTTAAACATTGATTTTGCTGGAAAAGAGAGAACATTAATAGCCTATTTCATGCAGCAATCGCAGAATCTCTTCTGCACTGATTGGGTGGAAGAGTTTGATTAATTGAATATTCCTATCAACACATTTTATAACAATGTTGTTCAATCATCTAATTGCACAGTAAATTTTAAACGGAATTTAAAAGAAAGATTCCCAGTTATATTTTTTCTGAAGTGTTAGGATTTTTTTCTAAGCTTGAAGCAAAGTTTAAGTTAAAAAACGAGCTAACGCTAGTATTTCAACATAAGCGTCCGGTACTAATCACCGTACTAGAAGAAATAGACAAAGAGTTGGAACGTCTAGAAAAATTAGGCGTTATAGAAAAAACAAATTACAGTCAATGGGCGAGTCCAACAGAATTCATAAGGAAAAAAAGCTGACTGGAGGAAAGATATTTTCTAGATTAGATTAGTCAGAAGCATATTTACACATTTCGATGGACTAGGAGTGTGCAAAACTATTAACTATAAATACGCCCAAGTATCTGTTTAAGTTTAGCAGATTACCGTTCGGAATAAAAGTAGCATCCACAATTTTTCAACAAACAATGGACACGATGCTAAGTGGTTTGGATTATGCGATGGTATATCTTGACGATGTTTTAACTAAAAGCATAGACCGTAATTAACATGCGAAGTACGTTGACGATGGAATTTAAAAGGATAAAGAATTGCGGTTTTAAGCTCCTTATTGAGAAGTGTGAGTTTTCTCTACCAACAATTAATTATTGATGCAAACGTTTAAGGCCGGATCCTAACAGAACAAGTGCTATAAAATCATGACAGCACTTACAAATATTGCATTATTACAAGCATTCTTATGATTAGCGAAAAAGTATAACTACATTTCGAACATGAATGAGCTTCGAGCACCCTTAAATAAATTGTTGAAAAAATATGAAAAATGGGTATGGTCTGAAGAATGCGAGAAAGAATTTCAGAAATTGAAAAGAGCTCTAATTTCTGATCTGTCATTAAAGCATTATGACCCGAGTAAGTAATTATATTTTGCAAGTGACGCTAGCAACTTTGGGTGAAGGGCCGTATTGCTTCATAAACAAAATGATGGAAAACTAAAAGCTGTTAATCACGTCCCAAGAACGCTACTGCCAACGGAACAAAAATATTCCTAAATCGAAAAAGAAGTGTTAACAATAGTTTTTGCTGTAAAAAATGTTTAACAACGCACACCTCAAACAGACATGCAAAGATGGGCGACTATCTTACTTAAATATTCCTTTAAAATGGAGTATTTACCTTTAAAAAGATAGCGCATGCAGACCGATTATTAAGATTGATTCCAAAGATTCCGAACCACTGGAAGAAACAGTAATAGCTTCATTAGTTAATGAATCAGAAAAATTATGTGAGAGAATTACCTGTCACAATTGACGAGTTTAGAACTAAAGTGAAGTTTGATAAATTCATAACTCACAAAAAGAAATAATGGACAAAAGCAAAATAAGGAAAATATTTTCTCAATGTTTCAAGACATACTGTTGTACAGTGAATGGATGGTCATCCCGGCAGTATAAACAAATACTACGAAGTTTTATACGGAACACCCGGGTATTTCACGTATGAAAGTGCGTATGCAAAATTTCTTGTGTTAGAACGGGATGGGTAAACAGGTTGAATACTTGGTCAAAAATTGCAAGAATTGCCAGTTAGCACTAAATGTTTAACCCGTGGCCAAAAACTGACAAGGCTACACGTAGAATATGCGGGGCCGATCAGGGGTATATACAACTTTGTTGCAGTGGATAACTTTTTCATGTGGCCAGAAGTATTCAGATGCAAATCACCGATTCCAAACATCACAGAATCTCTACACGAATTATTTGCAAGGTATGGTGTAGCGGATACGATCTTATCGGACAACGGAATGCAATTCTTATCAAGAGAATTCGCAATTCTTTGCAAAATGCATACAGTGACTCATTTGACATCCGCACTCTAGCATCCAAAATCTGAGTTGATAGAACCAATTATAAAAATTTAAAAGAGCAATAAAAAAGGCAGAAAGAATAGAAACAAAAAGTGAAGAGCTACAGAATTTTTTCTCTGCCTACTGTATCACACCAAATGTAAACGCTAATGCAAGAATGTCTTCTTCAGGGTTAATGTTTGCAAGGAAAATCAAATCAGTTTTCGATAAACTGAAACGAAATAAAGAAAAACATTATGAGTGACAGACCCAAGTGCAACAGTAAACGCTTCTATCCGGGTGACAGGGTTTATTTTAAAAATTACAAACACGGTAAAGTGTCATGGGAAGAAAGCATTATAGATAAGCGAATTGGCCACATGATGTACCTTATAAAACATCCAAGGTGGATCACAAGGAGACACGTAAGCCAAATAAAAAGAAGGCCTACTACTGAATAGTGTATGGAAGAACCCACGGAAATAATATACGACATGTTTGATGTGCCGATGCCTCTGGAGATACAACAAAGACGCTTCGAGAGGCAAAAAAAGAGAGTTACGGAAACGATCGAAAAAGAAGAATCATGGATCAAAAAGAAGAATAAATGTCGTCCAGGGGACGAAACATTTCAAGGAGAAAATGTTGCAGTGCAACTAACACACATCTAGTGCTCTCAAGAATGGCATAGTCTGTGGACCGAGGTAGCTATAAAGACTAATTACAGTCAGCATTAGATTTCGGACTGTCATTGACACATGATCCGAACTCTCTCTTTGTCAACTCTCTGATTCCGCTGCTTTCGTCTTGGGTTCAAGAGATATTTTTGGCTGAGCTTAAGGGCTCGGAATCCTCACTTTAATTGACCTTGCTTTACATCCGCTTGGGTTAACCCCAGATTTCGGAGTGTCATTGATAATTAGTATCGGACCGTGCCCTCTGCGACTCTGATGACTTAACCTCTCCTCTTTTCTACTATTTGCTGTTCTGTCTTATGGTGTTTGTCTTATTTGTATTTATATTCTTTTAGCACAGATAATGGGCTTCGTATATCCAGCACACATCTGCTGGGTATCCTCCTGCCACCTCAGCGATACAACAATCCCTTTTTTACTCTATTAACTTGTTTACCGCATTGTGTTGCTATTGGCTTTGTTATATGTGTTAATCTGTATTAGCCTGGTCTTACGTTTATCGTCGAGACTTGTGTGATTATTGATCATCGTAAAAAAGCAATAGCAGCAAAATGAGGTATACGTGTTAATGGGGAGAATAACAGGAGTCTACTTAGTGTGAGCTAATTCAAGTGGGTCAAAAATAAACAGCCTTTTGTTATTATACTGTTATGACCAAGTTACTAAGTTATTGTGGTCATATGGGGCCAGAAATAAAGACACAAAGAGTGAATAGCTTTAGCCAAATATATTACAAAGACAATAGTACAAACATATACCAATGATAGATTATTAGCGTGATTGTAAGTGTGGCTATCAGAGTTATGCTGGAATAGATTCCGCTCTCACTCTCTGCTATCCTACTATTATTCTGCTCTACAAAGTAGAACTGCAACTTATATATATTTTGGACGAGTTCATGTGTCATATGGGTAAGTCCCTATAGCTTATACAAAATAAAGATGAACAAAATAAATACGTGTCTTTGTTGTTTCATTCTGACCGAAAAGATATTAACAGTTTTAATCATACGAAAACGACAAAATAGTTCTGAGTTTCACTATAACCAGAAGACGCCTAACACACGAAGACGAAAGTGTTGTGGGATTAAAAAGCTATTCTCCTTACTTTAATTTCTCCACTTTAGTTCTTATTCTATATATAATAACTCGCATATATATATATATATATATATATATATATTATATATATAATTATTAACCAGTTATAGGTCAGAGTCAAATCAGATTAATAAGTAGTTGTATAAAAAGTGCTCAATGCATATTTAATGTAAAATTTTTAATATATATTAAAATTTTTATATATATATATATATATAATTATTAATTAATTAACCAGTTATAGGTCAGAGTCAAATCAGAATTAATAAGTAGTTGTATAAAAAGTGCTCAATGCATATTTAATGTAAAATTTTTAAGTTAGAATATTCACATATATTTATATTGCGACACGGAAGTTTCTGTGTTTCGAGATTTTGACTCGTCATCAGGATATGTTGAATCATTGTGATAAAAACTATTTACATTTGAATGTGGGAAACAATACGTTTATTATTTAAAGAGTTAAATATGGAGGGGGAACGGAAAAATTTAAATTTTATATGTATGATTAATTTAGCTAATCAGCATAAAATTCGACTTTTAAATTTGAAAAGATAAATTATATGCCGGGCGATACGAGGATTTTTCTTTCAAGCTTAAAATGATTTTTTTTCAGTGCGCTGCATATATTATCGCTACAAGGATACCGTCTTAGATTCCTCTGTAACTCAACCATTTTAAAACCACAAAGTAAGAAAGTGAACATTTTTTTTAATTTTTCATCTGACTTAAAAAGACTTTTGATATAATTAAACTATTTTTAATTTCGGTTCAGAGTGCATTTTCTTCATTAATTTTTCATATACTCTTAACTTGTATGTATAAAGATAACTATTTGAGTTTTCATTTGTTGTAGAGAGCTTGAGACATTGAGAGTTATAAAATCTCAGTTTCAATGCTAGCAAGTATAAATGTTGGTTGATAGAATAATAAAATATTTTCTCTAATCAATGCAATTATTTTTGTTGAGAGCAGAGACGAGTAAAAAATACAAAACACTGTGTCAGCCTCCGATGAGCACCCAACAGAAATTAGCGTCTTCATTTTATTATAAAATAGGACTGTTGAATTTGAAATTATCTTATTCGAAATAAATCTGCTATTATTTCTATTAACTTATATATCGCATTGTGTTGCTATTGCTTTTGCGTAGATCGATGATAGTATGTGTGAGCCTGGTTACAGGTTTATCGTCGGGAAATGCGTGATCAGCGCACTCTTAATTCATTTTAATTTCCTTATCAAACTGGCATTTATTAATCCTAAAGGCTGGAGAAATTTTTTTTCGGAAAACTCCTAGTGCATTCAAAGTGTTGTTATGCAGCATATCTCACTAATGCTCATTTAGTCTTAATTTGAGATTTCTAGATACTTTACCAATGTACCCCATTAAGTACTATTTTGTATTTACCGATCCCCCTCCTCCTCTTCCTACTACTCCCTTCTAGACAACATTTCTGACAATATAGATAAAGCTACTTCCTCCCACTCATTCGCGCACATATTTGTATTCGGAGATCTTAACGTCCATCATGTTGAGTGGCTTAAAGACTCTGTTACTGATTCACCCGGCATCCACACCATGAAGTTTGCCATTCCCGAATCTCTTACGCAAGTAGTGGACTTCCCCACACGCTTTCTCAGCACTCCTTCTGGACACGCCTCACTACTAGATCTATGCTTTACCTCTGCACCTGACTCCTGTCAAGTCTCGCAGCTTTGCCTCCTCGGCAACTCCGATCATGCTGTTGTCTCTCTTAATATTTCTTACCACCCTCATTTCCCCCGGGAGCCTCCTACCTATAGGATCTCCTACTGCCACCAAAGAGCTGACTGGTACGCCTTTAGCGATTTCCTTATGCGACCTCCCTTGGGGAAAAGTGTTCGATCTCCCAGTTGATGACTGTGCCTCTGACATTTCTTCCTGGGTGAAAGCTAGCATTGATACCATCATACCTACCAGAAAGTTTCGTCTCAAACTCATTCCTCGCCTTGGTTCTCTCTTGCCTGTTCGGCCGCCATTGCCCACAGGAACCACTACTTCCGACTATTTCGGAAACATTCATCTGACCACACAAGGCGCCTATGTACGTCTGCTTGTAATGAGTGCAAGAGAATCCTGAATGATGCCAAGCGGTTGTTTGCTGAGAGAATTAGACAGCGCATAGCTGACCAAAAGTTCGGCTCCAAAAACTATTAGCGGTTATGCAAACGGGTACTGAACAATATCAAATCCTCTATCCCTCCCTTAATCAAAGAATTTGAGTTACTCACAGCATCAGCGGACAACGCTGAGTGCTTGGCTCGCAGATTCTTATCCAACTCCACATTTAACTCATCTGGAGTACCCTCACCAGACTTCCCTATTAAAACTGAGGCTAAACTAAACGATGTATACATTACCCCGACAGTAGTATCTCGAGTAATATCAAATCTTGATAAAATAAGGCGAGCGGTGGTAATGGAATCCCGGTGATTGTCCTTAAGAAATGTGCCCCTGAACTCTCCTCTGTTCTCTCTAAACTCTATAACTACTGCCTTTCTGCTTCCTGTTTTCCCGCATGCTGGAAGTTCTGTTCTGTTGTTCGTGTATTTAAGAACTCTGGTGAACCCTCGAACCCATCCAACATTCGCTCTATCAGCCTTCTACAAGTTTTCGGGAAAAGCGTTCGAGGCCACTGTCCATAAACTATTCTCTGACCGGCAGTTCGGCTTCCGATTCGCCAGATCCACGGCCGACATGCAAACAGCCATTACGGAGTACATGTTCCAGGCCCTTGAGGAGTCCGGCGAGGCTCGTGCTGTTGCTCTGGATATATCCAAGGCTTTTGACAGGGTTTGGCACTCTGGCCTTCTATGCAAGCTTCGGGTTTACGGTATTACTGGATGCTTGCTTGATCTGATCCAATTTTTTCTAAATAACTGCATAATGAAGGTCATCTTGAATGGGCATGCCTCCACATCATATTGTACAAACGCTGGTGTCTCTCAGGGCTCTATCGTAGGCCCAATGCTCTTCCTTATTTTCATAAATGATCTACCAGACAAGATCAAGTGCCAAGTAGGCATCTACGCGGATGACACCACAATTTACCCCAGCATCAGTAAGAAATCCGGCGTGGCGTACAAACATAATTTCGCTGCTGATCTTGAGAGTGATCTACATTGTGTGTCGGCTTGGGACAAGAAGTGGTTTGTTAATTTCAATGCGTCTAAGACCAAGCTATTGTCTGTCAATCATCTCAGGCAACCTCTCCTGCCTCCCATAAGCATGGACCAAGCGAGTCTCCCTGATAGCAATACACTGCGCCTCCTCGGCCTTTCCCTCTTTTCCTATCTCAAGTGGAACCACTACATTGAGTCAATAGCAAAATCATCTGCTAGGAACGTTGGGTCACTGTGTCAGGTCAGGATGTTTTTCTCGCCTGAATCCATCCTGCATATAAGCAAATCGACTATTCGTCCCTGCATGGAGTACTGCTGTCATATATGGTTAGGCACCCCTGCTGTTCATCTCAGTATTCTTGACAAGCTCCAAAGGAGAATGAGTAATGTGATAGGTACCGAGAGGCTCGACTCCAGCCACTTCCTCATCGACGGGATGTGGCGTTCCCTTGCCTGTACTATTAATACATTCATGGCTTCTGCACCACGAACTTAAGTCACTGGTGCCTATATATATGCGCATATATATATATATATATATATATATATATATATATATATATATATATATATCCTAAGCTTAGAGGCGGGTGTAGTAATTAAAATAACTCGTTAAACCATAACTAGCGAGGATCAATATAATGTATCAATTTCACACCACATGAAAAGACTGTTTCTTGTCATAACTCAGTTACCTATATCGGACATACTACAATCTTCTTAAGAAGACTCTGTACGTATCACTTATCAGATCAAAGTGCGATAAAACATCTATCTATCCACAATTAGCAAAGAATCTTGAGAAATGATTTGGCCGAAAACATTAAAATTCAACATATATACATATGACATTACCGGAAATATCTTACTATAAGAGATTTGCTGTATGTTAAACATCTCTCCCTCTCTTACAACTTTACCTTATTTATGAGTGGGAATGGTATGTTGAAAGATTTTAACAATTAGACTCTCACGCGAGCTCTAGTCGCGTTCAACACGAGAGAGCTCGGAAAAAATGATCATAGTAAGACAACACAAAAAATACATCTGAACTCTCAGTTTAACAATGGGTCGAACCGATACATATTTTGTTTAACCTTTATAGTTATTTTATCGGAGTTATTTTTGAGACTTTTATTTTTTTAATTTTCTATCATCTACATAAAGGAAAGCAATTAAGAAGAAGAATAAAATTTCGGTGGGTGACATCTACCCCTATTACCAAGTGGGTTCACTGGATCCATGTTTGAAATTATTACTAAATAAAAAATATCGTCCATTCTATATAAGATGTCCTTTCTCTTTCTGAAGATTATAATGAAACTGATAATCAGCATTATTTATTCAGGATCGGATGATGATATGAATGATGACAACAAAGCTGACAAAAATATTTTTTCAAAATCTTTAATAATGAATGGAAACTATTATTAGGTGGATAAGTCTGAAATTTATTTTTCTAAACAAGTTGAAAATGTACAAAACACTCCATTATACAATACATTACAGCAAAAGTCTAGCACTTCACGTTTGGTAAGAAGATCTTGGGATTCAGGTCTCTCAAGCTAAATCTGGAAATAATCCAAACATGGACAAATGCTGAAGGAATTCCATTCCCGCAGATATTAATACAACTACAAACTCTAGTGAGAAATACACTGCTCAGGAAACATCCTAAGAGAAGTAGAAAAAATTCACCTGCGTGGTTGTGTATGAAAGTATTTGGGTTAGCAAGAAGTTCGGTGTTTTTCTTTATGATTTACAACTTACCGTCAAGAAACTGATTAGACAACTAGAAAGGATTCGCATTGAAATATACACAATATGAATATATTATTCAATGAAACGTGTTTATATATATAGCAAATACAATATTTTTCCCCCAAAAATGAACGACCAGTGTAATGTTTTAAGGCAAGCAGATTTACAACATTTTACTCCATATTAAGAAATAAATACATAGATTGATAAAAAAAAGAAAGAATCCGAAACAGATCAATAAATATACTGTAAATAAACATATCATTTTATTAATTATTATTATTATTAATAATGCTTCAGCTGTTGTTTCCATTACTTTAATTGCAAAGATTGTCGGTCTTAAAAAAGTTTCCAGAATTAGCCCTGATAAACCTGATATTTTTGTATTTTTGGAAACCCATTTTTGTTTTACACAAACACTCACACAAACACGCACGCACGCACACATACACACATGTATATATATATATGTGCGTGTGTGTGTGTGCATGTCTCAGTCGAGACCTGAGCATTCGTAATACTGTTGCAAGTTATCAAACGGGCAATTTTGACACTGGTCGGGCCAAATTTTCTTTCATTTACGTAGGGGAAACGCACATATGCACAAAGAGTGGGTAAGAGGATAGACAGAAACTCTAGAGAGATATTCGTAAACTGGAGTGAATCTAAACAGACAAGGATAAAATATGTAATGCTGTGTGCACAATCTGATAAAATAGCATAGGACTGAAAGAAAGAAAGAAAGAAAGAAAGAAAGAAAGAAAGAAAGAAGAAACAAACAAACAAACATACCAGATAGATAAGATAGATAAATAGATAGATAGTGTAGTGCATTTCGTTCTTTCGGACTTCATCGGAATAGATTTTTACGTTGATGCGACTACACATACGCACAAAGGGTATGAGACTCTCTGAATCCGAAATTTAAATTTCTATCCATTTCTATATTTCTATCTATACATTTTATCTTAGTAAATTATAGTAGCATTTTTAAATCAAAATTCTGCTCGGACTCATCACTGTGAGCAGCTAATGGCAAGTTCATACTGCTTTGTAAAAGATCCATTTTGTGTTCTTATAATATACTTTAATTAAATGCCCTAAGGTTCCTTCTATGTATTCTTTGTGACAATTATTACAAGTGATAGCATATCGAAAGTTCTTTAATCATTAGATTTTTCCACACTAAAATTTGTGTTCTTAAAATATTTCACGATAGTGAAAATGCAAATTTACAATTAAAATTCAAAGTCACTCTTGATTTCGTGCGCATGTGAATTCGCATCAATGTAAACATCATTTTAGTCCGAAGAACGTCTTAAAAGACACGTGATGCGACACACGCAAACTTTTTACTACACTTTGTCATATAATTTTCGTAAAATTATCTACAGTTGTCTCACATATCTATCTATCTATCTATCTATCTATCTATCTATCTATCTATCTATCTATATATATATATATATATATATATATATATATATATATCAGCTTGATTAAATAGAAAGGATAAGGTATATCTGTTAATTCTTTTATTATACTTTTCCAATTTCCGGATGAAGATAGTGTTCGAAGTTGTGAAAAAACCTTAAGTTAATTTCTTTTTTTCTTCAAGTAATTTTGACTTTCCAGTCATTATCAAGAAATGATGTGGTGTCTGTGAGGTAGTTTTTACTCCTTTGGCAGCATCTTAGCATTTAATCGCTGAAAATTTAACTACTAGTGGGATGAAGGCAGTACATATATATATATATATACATATATATATATATATATATACAAATGAATAAACGAAAAATAATTGCAACATTCAAAATATTAATTTAAAACTGTGGTCGCTATAAACATTGAGCAATGAATACTTATTATAAATTATATATATATATTTTTTTTAATTATATATATATATATATATATATATATATATATAGTGATTCGCTGGCAATCAAGTTTCGCACGTCATCAGTACGGTTAAACATCCAATTTCTAACAGATTGAAAATGACCAATTTGATACAAGTCAGAGATTCTACCTCTAAGCTATCAGCACACAGAGGAGAATGGCGGATTTTAGTCTGTTATATACACAATGTAAACAAACAGCCACTATTTTTAAATTCAATCATTTCCCTCAATCGACAGGTGATAGCGTAATTAGTCATCTGCAGACAGTTCTGTTTCGCTGTATCTCAGCTCATCTGTACGGTTATACATCCGTTGGCTTCCAGATATATATATATAGACGGATTTTTTACGTAATTCATTAGATCCAAATATGTTTAATTTATGTGTTGAAACTGTTTTATTTTATTGTAAAACAGTATATTTAATTACATCTACTGGCCTGAATAATCGAGAAATCTCGTGAAGAAAATGTTTCCTCCGACGGGATTCGAAACTGCACCCCCTAGAGGAAACCATCATTAGATCTGATGTGTCTTAGACCGCTCGACCACGTAGGACCTCTTAACCAGAATCACAAACATATTTCTCAATACTTGAAATATAAAATGCGTCAGATCCAGGGGACGCAGGTTCGAATCCTGCCAGTAGATGCATATTTTCCTAGCAAGATTTCTCGATTATTCAGGCCAGTAGACGTAAATATATATACTGTTTAATAATAAAAAAGAAACGGACAGTATCTACTCAAATATGAGTATCTATAAAAAATAATGTTTAAAAAAAATAAAGTATATATATATATATATATATATATATATATATATATATATATTCATGGATATAAATCAGGCGAAGTGTCTTATAAAACATCAGATTCGCTATGATAGATACTTATACGGTTACTAATACACACGCTAATACATAAAACATATACATTCGCAAAAAGCAGGCTTTTATTACTCACCACAGTATATGTTTATCCAATTGACTTGGACATCATAAAGGAAATATCTTTGCGACGTATTCGCAAGAAATCGCAAACGCGCAGCTTTGAAAGGAAAAGAAGACGAGAAGAGTTTATTTATTTTATTTTCATTTATATATAATTATACATACTCATAGATTAGAGAAGAAGACGAACGGTGACGAAAACTCAAACAAATGTATCGAGTTAGAGACAATCAAACAGGAATCCTGTTCGACAAGCCGTATTTTCTACAAACTTACACAGGACATTTTACAAATAAAAAAATAAATAAATAAACCGAACCGGACAAATATTTTACAGATATACAAGTTACTTTGTTAATACAGGGATAAAAAAAAAGTATAAATATCGCTTCCATTCCATAATCACACACAAAAAAGAGAGGAGTAAACAACTACAGTACACAGAGCGTAAAAATAAACGGAGCAAATTTAGAAAGAAAGAAAGAATGAAAGAAAGAAAGAAAGAAAGAAAGAAACGGTAGAGAAATAAAAAATAAATAAAGAAAGAAAGAAAGAAAGAAAGAGAGAAAGAAAGAAAGAAAAGAAACGGGAAGAGAACAGAAGAAAGAAAGAAAGAAAGAAAGAAAGGAAACGGGAAGAGAACAGAAGAAAGAAAGAAAGAAAGAAAGAAAGAAAATGGGAAAAGAAAGAAGAAATAAACGGGATGAGAAAGAAAGAAAAAATAGAATAAAATAAACACATTATAAGAAAGAAAGAAACAATAAAGAAGATGGGAAGAGAACAGAAAAAAAGAAATGAAGTGAGATAGCTAGCTAGCTAGCTAAATAGATAGATAATAAGGTTATAAACAAAATGAATCCATTTTTATCAAAAACGCTCATATGATCATTTGGGTCTGCTTCGGGCCTTACATATTTTACCCTTTTTATTGTGATAATTGCAGCATAAAACTAATCTCATGGCGACTCTTCATCGTTTGCATATTGTTCCCATCATATTTGATAGTAATAGTTGAAATCTCGCTAACAAATGTTTTTATATCGTCGAATATTATCTAATTCCAAACAAGCATTAAATTTAATCATCTATTCCGCAGTGTAAAAATCTTGGTTGTGCGACTTTCCCTCAACTGCCCACCACACATAATAATCATGGGGGTTGCAGTCTAGGAAGTTAGGTGGCCAGAGGCAAGTGCTGATGCGTGACAGCCATGATTGTGTTATCCCGCTTGTGAGGCATGGTGCAGAGTTCTGTTACCAGATATATGTTCCTCCAGCGGCGACCCTCTTGAACTAGGGCAGCACAACTTTTTTTTTTTTTTTATATAAGCGTTTCACCCCGAGCAAGGCATGTCACTGCCACTACTGTGCAGGGGGCTACGTAGAGTGGAGAAAGGCTGATTAAATATAGGAAATGACAGAGGGTGGGTGATAGGCGGGTAAGGATACCGAGAATGAGGGTTGGGTAGATGAGAGTGTTGTGAGAATAGTTGGGAGTTAGTTTGATAGGAGGTGTCTATTGACCCTACATTTAAACACCTGGAGATTGTAACTGTCGGGAAAGCAGACTTGTGGAAGGGAGTTCCACAGGCGGGAAGCGCGAGAAAAGAAGCTGTTGGAGTAGAATTTACGGTTACATCTTATTTGTTTAACTGTAAAAGGGTGGGACCTAGTTGCTAATCTAGTATCTCGTGTAAATTCGTGCTTAGGCGGCACCAGTGATCTAAGCTCATCGGAGCAGAAGCCATGAAAGTACTTGTAGAAGAGGCACAGGGAAGCCACATCACGCCGGTGTGAGAGCGGCTGCAGCCGGTCTGCCAAGTCAGTATCAACCACGTTACAGATCCTCCTTTGTATTTTGTCAAGAAGCCCAAGGAGAGCAGCAGGGGCACCCGACCAGATATGGCAGCAATATTCAATACACGGGCGGATGGTAGATTTGTATATGTGCAGAATAGATTCAGGTGGGAAAAATTTCCGGGCCCTGCACAGGGAGCCCATTTTCATAGCAGTAGATTTGGCAATGGATTCAATATAGTCATTCTATTTGAGGTCCGCCGAGAGTGTAAGGCCAAGGAGGCGTAGTATTTTACTCTCTGGGAGGCTAGCCTGTCCCATGCTAATGGGAGGTAGATGCGATTGTCTATGGTGATTAGTTGATAACAGCTTTGTTTTGGAGGCATTGAAATTTACCAACCATTCCCTACCCCAGGTCACTACGGATTGGAGGTCCCTTTCAAGTACGGCAGCGAGGTTCACTTTGTCGTCCAGACCTGGTTTCTGATCGATGCAGGAGTAGATTGTTGTGTCGTCGGCATACATGCCAACTTGGGATCTAATGGTGTCGGGGAGATCATTTATGTAAATCAGAAAGAGCGTGGGACCTAGGATAGAACCTTGAGGGACGCCCGCGTTCGTATGGTAGTTTTGGGAGGCATGCCCATTTAATACCACCTTCAATGTGCGGTTAGAGAGGAAAGACTGGATGAGGTCAAACAGATGTCCAGTTATCCCATAGCTCCGCAGTTTGCACAAGAGGCCAGCATGCCAGACCCTGTCGAATGCTTTGGAGATATCCAAGGCAACGGTTCGGGCTTCAAGACACTTGATTTAGGCCACCGTGTTGAATCTGGATTTCTGTCGGAATATGAAAGTGGGCATAACGTCACCATCACTAGTGATCACTCTAAACACATCAGCATTTTCCTAATTTTTGCACTGTTCTCATATTAACGCCTAAACACTCTAAACTGTTCGTATTGGAGTTTTTGGTGGAATGTATTTAGTTTCCAGATTTATGACAGTGAATTCCGTCATGGTTCTCTTTTTTTCTCTCAGGTGGGATCCAACTAATTCTACTATACTGTTTAGTCGACAAAATTAAAACAAACAACGCACATGCTTGAAATTGGAAACATACAATGGTAACAGTTTACCCATCGCATGCTGTATATATGATGTGAAAAGGCTGAGATAGCTAGCTAGATAGATAGATAGATAGATATGAAAAGATGGAAATCGCTAATGTATGTATTCTTGCTTGTTTATTTTGGCATAAATTATCGGCATTCGTTCACATGACGACACTGTATATCGCTCACATATGAAAATTATTGATTATCGATTCATTCGAAATAATTCTTGATATAAATATATAAATGCAATCTAATTACACTTACGCATGCGCACATAATGTACGCATAACGAGGCACATATATTTATTTATTATAAAGTTTTCCATCTGACAAAGAAAGGATTACAAAATAATATTGATGTTTAGTCAGATTTAGTGAAATAGAACGGCACAGCAATGTTTAGCACTACTTAATATATGTGTGTGTGTGTGTGTGTGTGTGTGTGTGTGTAAAGAATTAATGAATCTGATGGAATATATATATATATATATATATATATATATATAATATTTCATTTTGAAATGTGTTTGGAATTTTTAAACACCAGAAAAGATTCACAATTAGAGAGGAGTTACTTAAGGATCTTAAAACCGTTTTTCATCTATGTTTGTATAATCCTAATATATATATATATATATATATATGTGTGTGTGTGTGTGTGTGTGTGTGTGTGTGTGTGTGTGTGTGTGTGTACAATATTTTAATTTATTTGCATAAACGTTACTTACTCTATATTTTTAATATTTGGGTAGATGCTCCGTTTTTATTATTAAACAGTATATTTATATAAGAATTCGACAAATCTCACGTCCTTCAGATTCGAACCTGTGTCTCCTAGAAGAAACCTTCATAGCCCGAATATTCCTTTTGATCATATATCTTTCCCGATTATTGATATCTGCTCTGAAATAGAAACACCTCCGAATTAATCATCTTTCAACATTTCTGATAAATAGCTAAACGTGGTAAAATTACCTTTCCTCTTTGTCCTTTATTTAATGACATTAATACAGAAATATATATATATATATATATATATATATATATATATATACTCATCTGCAGAATATTCTGTTTCGCTGTATCACAGATCAACACTACGACTAGACATCCGATTGCTCTCAGCCGGGATTTCTTTCTTTCATTCTTTGTATATATATATAATGTCTTTTTATAAATCAAGGCTAATATAGATTTGTCTATTATCTAGAAACATTTATATAATTATATGTACCGAGATTAATTATGATAATCTAAAGGGTTTACAAATCTATATAATCTAAATTTCGCGTTAATTCTTTGATGTTTTTCTATTCAGCTGGGGCCAGATTTTTTTTTTTTTTGCTTCATTTTGATATTAATGTTGCATGAAGAAAAGTACTTTTATTGTTTCCACATTGGCGCTCCATACACAACGGAGATTTATTGTTTTGGCATTTTGATCCATTATGTAGTGTTTTGATTCTAACCTAATTTTGAAGGAATTTACAGTTATTTATCTTTGAACTCTGTAAATGTAAATTCAATCTTTGGAAAAAATCTGGACTGATTTAATTTCTGTTACATCCATATTACTGAAAGAAAAAACACTTCAATAGATTTTTACTGATAATAAGGAAAATAATTCATGCGAAGATCGATTCCTGTTAGAGGAATCGATTAATCAAATGAACAATTATGTATTTATAATATTTACCCACTTTAAATAGCGTCCCAATCGAAGTCATGGAGTTGCAATTAGACCAACTGACCACGTAGGTCACCTCGACTGCAACAAGTTCGGTACTGTGGTAGAACTCTTCTTCAGTGCCCATGTAGTGTTCAGTGATTAGAGCCTGTACCTATTGCCTGATAATAATGGCCAATGTTGCTAAGGAATGCATTTGCCCACGATAGATAGACCCAATATCTGGCGTCATAATGTGGCATTTTATAAGCTACATTTTTTTAATCTTTGGGGCTTAGTTAAGTAATGACTAGTATATTGTTCTACTGGTTCTGTAATAGGAAAACAATGTGGTTTTTTAGTAAAATAATGTTTGTCCACATGATATTCATGCCACTTAGACGGCAAAAGATTCAGCAATTTACCCAGCCGGCATAATAGCCAACATCATAGAATAACAAAGGACATCTTACATATACAGTTAGTTCAGCTACTTCTCTTAACAATTGTAAAATCGTGGGATTAAGCGTTCTCTTGCAGCATGCTTCGGAAGAGTAGGCTTAAAAATAACATAAGAATAATCCTCTCCATTATAATATATATATATATATATATATATATATATATATATATATATATATTTCTCCTGTCATGCTTGTGAAAAAAGAGACAATAGCGAAACATCGTCGGCTCAGTGCATTGGAGAGAAAACGTTGATGCTGCGTCGACTCATTCATTTTACTACCAGTTATTAAACTTTAGTAACATTTATTAAAGCTCTTGTCGCATTTTTGCTCTTTAACAGTGCATCATTATTTTTTTCAATAATTATGTCATATGGTACTGAAGAATATATATATATATATATATATATATATATATCATCTTTATCGTTATATATATATATATTCTATCACGCTCAGTGGGCAGGATTATTATTATTTGTTTTAATGTAAGATAGACAATAGTAGCCACATCAATATATAAGCTGTTGTCATTTTAGATGGCATATCGATATAAATATTTTGCCGTCATTTTTTACGGCATGGGTCCACTCGTATTTCATGTTGATACTCAACAACGCAAAGTGATTAATGATGATAATGATGATGCGTTATGTTTTAGTTCGACTATTTACAATGTCAACATTTGCAATTTAGGATATCGGCTCGGGACAAGAAATCAGAGAGCCGAGTTCAAATTCCAGTACAATTCGTTGCATTCACACATGTGCAAATACCCTTGGGAAAGGGATGAATCCCTCGCTTCTCCCTCCAGCCATGGAATAAATAGCAGAACAATGTGGCTTCTATATCTTTTGCTGGGTAGGCGATAACGGTTATGTTTAAAATTATTCTGAAAGTTATTGAGTAAGAGTAATTGTGGATCCGAAAGCGGGTATCTGTTGTTTTTTTATATTGTTATTTGTTAACTTTATACTTGTTATTTATTATTGATTACTTAACTATTTGCCGGTGATTAATATTAATACATTTAAAGTTACTTGTGATTACGTATGCATTAATAGCTTGAAAATTTCTTTATTGTTTACTTAATTTGTTCATCTATTTATTCAGTCTTTTGTTTCTTTTATTTTTTCTGCGATTGGTATTTTTGGTTAGTTTAAAATATTGGCTTTATCTGAATTACAATTTATATAGTATAGATATCTGTATTTTTTCATAAAGTTTTTTACAAAGTATTCGTTTTTGGTTATCAATCTCTAAATAACGTAGTAAAAATTATTTTCGTGTCTGCATTCAGAGATGAGTTTTGATCGTTTGTTTAGTAATTTATGTTGATCTGGAAAAGGAATTAGAGCTATTCTCTTCTCCAGACATAATTTACAGTTTTTGGATTATTATTTATGGTTTTGAAAGAATTAAGGAATATTTTATTTATTAATCTGACAGATTTTATCACGTTAAACGTTCTTTTCAGTGGATACCTATATTTGATGAGACGCACCGTCAATTTATTAAACAGCATATCTATTTATTTTCGTCTACTGACCTGAATATTGGCGAAATTTTATTAGAGAAAACTATGCACACAGACATGATTTGAGAATCTGGGGAGGATTTTTGTCTATTTGGCCTGACTTGATGAGCGAAACCTTCCTTGGCCGGTCGGTCTGAAACCAGTCGTATCTAAGGAATGTTTTTCCTACAATTGTAGACGCAGGTTCGTATCTTGTCGGAGAGTATATTACTTGAATAGAATTTCTTCGATAGACAGAAATAAATAAATACATTGTTTAATATATAAACATATGGGTATCCACTAAAAATAAAGTTTAAATTGAGGGAATATATGCATAATAAGTGCACAATTAATACTGGTTGTAATAAATAAACATGTTTTTCCTCTCCGTTTGGAATTATGACAGTAATCGATAGGAAATGATTGAAAACTGACCGTTGTAAAATTGAAATTTTAATAACTTACTGTTATAAACATACATCCCTGCATAAGGAATATACTTACTTAGATAACCCAATATATATATATATATATATATATATATATATATATATATATATATATAGTGGACTTTCTCATCATAAACTAAGGTTTGTTTAAAGTGGTCAGTTGCTTGTGCGGCTCAAAGCACACTCTCTCCATCAAAACAACAAAACCCATACAGGTGAACTGTGTGCCACGTGTTAGGAGTTTCTGATGACCGCATGTTATATTATCAAAGACTTTGACCACCCCGGGGCCTTAAATACATTAGGTAGTATATGCGTATGTGTGTGTGTGTGTGTGTGTGTGTGTGTGTGTGTGTGTGTGTGTGTGTGTGTGTGTGTGGCTGGGTGTGTGTGTGCGTGCGCGGATATATATATATATATATATATATAGTAAAGTGCACTAGGTAAAAGAACCGGGAGCCAGTCGAGATTGAGGTATACATTAAGCGGCAGTCGATGCACACGGGAGAGGAAGGTTAGGGCTAACCCTGAAATTTGAACAGATTAAAATTATTGGGATCAGGGAACCATCCTCTTGGGAGTTGGTTCCACGGAGCACAGGTACGCAGGAAGAATCTGTTCCAGTGAAGCATACTACTCACGAGTGGAACAGAGAATGAATGTCGGTGGTTTGCTACAATCCGAGTGGCATGGCGGGTCCGAATCGTGAATGTCGGTGTTTTGCTACAATTTGAGAGGCATAGCGGGTCCGAGTCGTGAATGTCGGTGGTTTGCTACAATTTGAGTGGTATAGCGGGTCCGATTCGTGAATGCCGGTGTTTTGCTACAATCCGAGTGGCATGGCGGGTCCGTGTCGTGAATGTCGGTATTTTGCTACAATTGTGAGAGGCATAGCGGGTCCGAGTCGTGAATGTCGGTGTTTTGCTACAATTTGAGAGGCATAGCGGGTCCGAGTCGTGAATGCCGGTGGTTTGCTACAATTTGAGTGGTAGCTCGTCTGAGTCGGGAATCTCGGGGGTTTGCTACAACGGGAGTAGAATGGTGGAACCGAGACGTGAATGTCGGTAGTTGACTACAATGTGAGTGGCATGGCGAGTCCAAGTCGTGAATGTCGGTGGTTTGCTACAATTTGAGTGGTATGGCGGGTCCGAGTCGTGAATGTCGGTGGTTTGCTACAATCCGAGTGGCATGGCGGGTCCGAATCGTGAATGTCGGTGTTTTGCTACAATTTGAGAGGCATAGCGGGTCCGAGTCGTAAATGTCGGTGGTTTGCTACAATTTGAGTGGTATAGCGGGTCCGATTCGTGAATGCCGGTGTTTTGCTACAATCCTAGTGGCATGGCGGGTCCGTGTCGTGAATGTCGGTGGTTTGCTACAATTTGAGAGGCATAGCGGGTCCGTGTCGTGAATGTCGGTGTTTTGCTACAATCCTAGTGGTATAGCGGGTCCGAGTCGTGAATGTCGGTGTTTTGCTACAATCCGAGTGGCATGGCGGGTCCGAGTCGTGAATGTCGGCGTTTTGCTACAATTTGAGAGGCATAGCGGGTCCAAGTCCTGAATGCCGGTGTTTTGCTACAATCCGAGTGGCATGGCGGGTCCGTGTCGTGAATGTCGGTGTTTTGCTACAATTTGAGAGGCATAGCGGGTCCGAGTCGTGAATGTCGGTGTTTTGCTACAATTTGAGAGGCATAGCGGGTCCGAGTCGTGAATGTCGGTGGTTTGCTACAATTTGAGTGGTATGGCGGGTCCGAGTCGTGAATGTCGGTGGTTTGCTACAATCCGAGTGGCATGGCGGGTCCGAATCGTGAATGTCGGTGTTTTGCTACAATTTGAGAGGCATAGCGGGTCCGAGTCGTGAATGTCGGTGGTTTGCTACAATTTGAGTGGTATAGCGGGTCCGATTCGTGAATGCCGGTGTTTTGCTACAATCCTAGTGGCATGGCGGGTCCGTGTCGTGAATGTCGGTGGTTTGCTACAATTTGAGTGGTATAGCGGGTCCGAGTCGTGAATGCCGGTGTTTTGCTACAATCCGAGTGGCATGGCGGGTCCGAATCGTGAATGTCGGTGTTTTGCTACAATTTGAGAGGCATAGCAGGTCCGAGTCGTGAATGTCGGTGTTTTGCTACAATTTGAGAGGCATAGCGGGCCCGAGTCGTGAATGTCGGTGTTTTGCTACAATTTGAGAGGCATAGCGGGTCCGTGTCGTGAATGTCGGTGTTTTGCTACAATTTGAGTGGCATAGCGGGTCCGAGTCGTGAATGTCTGTGGTTTGCTGCAATGTGAAAGGCATGGCGGGTCCGTGTCATGAATGTCGGGATGTGGTAAAATGAGTGGCATGTCTAGTCAGATTTGTTAATGTAAGAACTAGGGAAAACAAGAAATATATTTTATCCAAAAACCTTTTTTTTTGAAGTAGCGATAGAGCTGTTAGATGCTTGCCATATCCCGCATGTGAGAGATAGAGAGTTTGGATGATAGAAGTTATGCTTTCGGACTCTCTCGGGACCGGAGAGTGAGATCTGGGCAGCACCCGTCGAAATATGACAACTGTACTTCAATTTAGATCTGAATTCATATACGTATCTTACTACTGTCAGAAATATCTTATTACGGAATGATCACGCGTTACATTTAATTTCTGCATTGAATTTTTTTATTTAGTGTCGTTTGGAAACGACAACTACTTCCCGACTCATCATTCGGGAATGGAATATCAACTTAAAGCTAAAAGATCAAAGTAAGTCGTTTCTTTTTAACCTGCGTCGATATGCGTTTATTTTTTTATTTTTGTCTACGATCTTGCACATGCATTCGTTGAAATTATGGTTACCTCCTCTTTTTTAGTGTTCACGGCTATTTTTTTATTTCTTTGGCGCTCTCTTTCATGCCCGTAACACTCTAAGTTGATTGAATATTATTTTCCTTTTTATTTGTCTGCGTTTTAGCTAGAACATCAAACTATAATAGAAAGATGTGCACATATTCGTATAAAAGTGGATTCGTAAAACTCATTTATATTTATATTTGAGCCGAATTGTTAAGTTAATTTTTTTTTCGTATAGATTCGTATATGGTTTTGCAAGATACATGTAAAATAGTAAGCCATTACTAAAATCTCTGCTGGCTTTATTAAAATACGAGGGAAATCCAAAAGCAAGCTACAAATATTTGCTAATACAACACAATGATTATTTTACAATAAAAAAAAAGGACGACTGTTAGTATTTCTATTATGTTATCTTTCAAACGTCATGACTGATGTACTTCTCCCACATGTGTCCTAAAGCACAAATAACTTCATCAGACGAATGGAAAAACGTTTGTTCGTTTGCAACAATAGCATAAACTCTGTGGAATCGATTTCCGCATAACTGTCCTTTGAAATGCCGAACAGTTGATAATCTGATGATGTGTCCAAACTGTTTTCATAAACCCAGAAAATCCCCATTTACCGATCCGTAACCCCATTGCACATGTCACTTCACAAACAACCAAAATACTATTAAGATAATAAAAAACAACAAAATATTATACAGGACAGTCAGTTAAGTGCCATACGTGATACACGCTTGGGCGATCATGTCTCGAAAGAGACATGACTGACTGAAGAAGATTATCCCGCAGTAGGTTGCCATTGCTTTCTGCGGTAGACTGGTTGCCGACCAAGGCTATAGAATCCAATCTGTCCTGCTATTTAACCCATAACTGGAAGGAAGAGACGGATTAATACCTTTCCCAAAGGTATTTGCGCGTAAGTGAATACAAGGGATTTAACCGGAATTCGAACTCGGCTCACCGGTTTCTCGTTCCGGACCGATATCCACTATACCACAACGCACATTATACAGGACACATTGCCAAAATAATCTCAAAAGAAATAACCAATATTAAATAAACATCCATACAAGATCGTATACTGAAGTGTGTATAAAAAATGATGGTATATAAATATTCGATACATGATTTTTTGTTGAACCGTAACAAATGACATCGTTTGTAATGATTCCAACTCTAATTCCGGCAATCTAAATTTGTCACACAAGTTCGAATTCCACTCGAATTCGTTTCATTCACTTACACACAAACACACAAACACCCTCTGGAAAGGTATAATCCATCTCTTCTTCCTCTAGCTATGGGTTGAATAGATATATAGCCTCAGCTGGTAACCATTCTACCGCAGAAATTAATGGCAAAATACTGCGGGAAAATCTTTTGCCTAGTCAGTCTTTTGAGACATGATGGCCCAAGTGTGAATCATATATGGATATTAAATGATTGAAAAACGTCACATAAATATAACTTCCCATACAGATAAAACCGATTTTTGACAATGATAATGAGTGATAGTCAAAAGTGTAATACATAAATATAGCAAAGCAAACATGAGTTTTGGAAAAGTTCTTCAAACCTTCTATTCCAATGTACGGAGACTCATCGGGAAATTGAAAATATATATTAAAAAGTTGATTACACAAACCTTGCCATTGGAACTTAGTACAGCTTGCTTGTACATATATATATATATATATATATATATACTACCGGCAATAATTATTAGACCACCCCGGTTTTTTAAAAGAAATGATGTATTTCATAACATTTTTAGTGCTTATTGCCAAGTGGATAATTATAAATGAAAATAAAATTGTTCTTTTGTTAATACTGCACAATAATATGTGCACCAAATGAACTGTTCTTGTGTCCAGTTTTTTGCTCTCTTCCCCATGCTAGTCCCTTCTTTTTATTGGCTGGCCAAAGCAAAGGCTTCCTGGCTGCCTTGTAAAATTTTGCAAAGTAATAATAACAAAAGAACCATTCTATTATCCACTTGGCAATAAATATTAAAAATAGTATGAACTACATATTTGGTTTTAAACTGGGGTCGCCTAATAATTATGGCCGGTAATGTATATATATATATATATATATATATATATATATATATATATATCGAAAGAAGGAAAAATGGTTTTAAAAAAGAAAGATCTTAGTATTAAGAACGTCAGTCAAAAGCTTTCCCTGACGATCCACGATCCCTTTAGGTGAAACCTAGGTAGGTCCGCTTGGCTTACTAGTTGTTTTTATATATATATATATATATATATGTGTGTGTGTGTGTGTGTGTGTGTGTGTGTGTGTGTTTGTGTGTGTGTATGTGTACAGGTATGGCAGAAGTCCTTGCGTAAAATGAAATATTATAAGGAGCGTAAAAACTGGCAGAATTCGCGGTGATTGTTGCCGGTTGTGACAGAAGGAGAAGTTGACTATTGCCTCATATCCTGATAATGGTGTCTTACTGATTGAGAGCACTGGGATTACGTCAGGATGCAGACATTTAAGAAATCATTTTTTACGTGCCTATGACTCGTATAAGTGAAATATAATAATTTTCCCCATCTCCGCATCCCTTTATCCTCATATCTGGAAAATCTTCCGCCCAGTCAGTCATGTTCTTTTTGAGACATGATTGCCCTAGTGTGTATCACGTATGGCACTTAACTGACCGATATCCGAGAACAAGTATCACTGTGCAACTGTGGTTCGCCGACTTCATACCACCGTGTATAACGTAGCCTAGTTTAAACTTTACTTTAATAGGTCAGATTATACCCACTTTTAGTTAGTGTCTTTCTTAATTAGGTTTTTTATGCAAAGGTTCCTATAAACAAACAGGTATTAATGGCTGATATGTATGCTTTAACAGTCATGCGTTATTCATTTTTCTAAACAGGAACAACTCTGGTTCAAGTGAAAAATTCGTTCGTTAAAGCAATGTGCATACCACTTTAGAAAATCAATATTAAATTGTAACCTGCACCTCCAAAACAAAAGTTTGTCACAAAAATGATCACACTTCAATCATTTTGACTCAAGTCAACAGACATTCAGAAATAATGTGAAAACTAAAGAAGCGAGTTAAAGCTGAAGGCTGCAAAATGCACACAAGAAATGTGTGCGGACATGTGACGCTTCATTTTCCACATCATCATCGACTATCATGTGTGAAATTAATAGGATATATTCTGGTTTGGTCTGTTGTATACCGCGGTATAAATAGATCTGTATTAAAAAATATTCCTGGTGGAAAACAGTCCAGTCGAGAATAACCAAGGTAAAATCTCGATTAGTAACAAAATTTAGACTGCTACAATTTCTCTGTATTAACCGCTGGGCCTAATATAGGACTTTCGATGCATGTTCACCTGAATGAATTATATGCACCTTTTATTAAAATGAATTACACACACACACACACATATATATACACACATACATATATATATTTTTTATTGTGTAAACATTTTTAATTGTTACTGGCATTTAAGTAGATACTCTGTATTTTATAATTAAACAGTATATTTATTTATATCTACCAGCCTGAATAATCGATAAATCTTGTCAGAAAAATATACGTTCTCTGACAAGATACGAACTTGCGTCGCTTAAGAGTTACCGTCAATAAATCTGACGTATTTTAGACCACTCGACCACGAACGACTTACTGTTGGACACAGCCCAAAATAATGCTATTAAACACACATTTTACTGATTTATCGAAGAATTCATATCAGTTCTGTTATCGTAAACTAATCTCAACAAATGGAAACAAAGAATTTATTCACGAAAATTTACGAAATGCGTTACGAAATTGATTAACTCCGACATATTTTTAATTAATCTGCTAAAACATTGTTTTAATGGATACTCGTATTTACGTATTATTTTTTTTACAATTAATCAGTCTATTTATTTATATTTACCGGTCCAAATAAACGTGAAATCTTGTTCCGGAAGACGCATATATTCCTCACAAGATATCTTGATTATTCAGACTGATAGATATTAAAAAAATATACTGTTTCATTAAAAAAAAAGATTATCTATGAAAATGAGACATGATCACCCAAGGGTGTATTCCGTATGGTAATTAGCTGACAGACTGAATAATTTTAATAAATTATATTTTTTTACCTAAATTTATTTAAACACAAATTAGAGTTATTGCAATATGCAATAAGTTCAGACTGACTATATATATATATATATATATATATATTAATATACTAGCCGTAAGTACCCAGTGTTGCACTCGATGGGAAGAGTAAGAATTCTCATTTTTATACAACCAACATCTGCAGACATTAAATACAAGAGATAACTCTTGTATTTTCGAAAAGTTATTATCTATGTAAAAGTTACTATACTGAACTTATCTTTAATATAAAATACTTGAAAATAAGAACACAGATTAAAGTACCATACGCAATTTGTTTTGTTTTTTTCTTTGTGTAAAATAATAAATTTGAAATGGGTGTGTAAGTTTTGAAACAAACTGTATGTAAAAATGTGAAAGCGTATGTTAATAGAAATCAGTGAAGATGCACACACGGATACACAAACACGCTCACACACATCGTCTGTTATATTTATATAGAAGTAGAAAGAGAGAGAGAGAGAGAAATAGACATAAAGAAATCTGATTGGAAAAGCAACGATTTTCTACTGAATTTATATATCTTCAGTGGTTTTCTTGTCGAAGACACGCTAAGCATAAATGAATACCACTCCAAGTTTCGAACAAGATATTGGCTCACACCCGAAACCTGAGGAGAGGGTGGGTTTGCTATTCAGTTGCACAGCTGTTCAGCAACCCTACGACCACACTCGGTCATTAAACTGAATATAAATATTATGATGATGTCGATGTTTATCTTCATTATCAAATAGCTTAGTTCAGTTGTGAAATTGTTTAACCACATAGATCGAATAACAATTCAGAGTAGAATCTATCTAAAAAATTAACTAATCCATACTTCTATACACGTACATATATAATCGGATAGGGCGTGTCCTGTACATGTCTATGCAGCTGCATGGACGCTCCAAAGTATATCTTTTTCCCTCTCTTAACCGGCTGCTTTCACTTATGTTTCCATTTTCTATTTCTGCATTTCATTTATTTGCATATATGTTCGCCAGGTGATGGCACATACTCTGTCGATCGATTCCAAACACAAAGAAACCTGTGCCTCAACTGCCTTAAAAATATTTCTCTGTCGATATTTTTCCCCATTTCCCGGAGATTTCGTCAGTGACCTCGCTGGCAAAACATTAACAACAGCATCAGCGCAAAAATCTCTCGCTTCCACCAGCTTTTGTCGATCAGCTATTCCTGCTTAAAAATTCTATTTTTAATGCTGACAGTTAACGTTGGGGTTATTCTAAAATAGTACTTACGTACATAATATATATATATATATATATATATATATATATATATATATATATATGTATGTATGTATGTATGTATGTATGTATATATGCGTACGGCCATATGACTTTCAAACATCGGTTCTCGTACGATTAACGAAGGTAAAATCATCGAGACTGGCCAGTACTGAGATGGATGACTGCTTAAGAATACCGGTTTCTGTATGTTCGGATGTATAGGTGGAGTAACAGATAATAGATAACGGATCCAAATTGTAAATTAGAGAACCGAATTCCAATTCCCCTTGGGTTTATTATATTCACATGCGCAATTCCATTGGTAAAAGTATTATTCTACTTCTTCTTCCCATTATTATTTAAATAGTAGGATTTGTATCAGTTGATAATTATCACCAAAACTTTCTTTCAAACCAAAAATACTTTATATGTAAGTGATTGTATTTTGCTAAATAAAAATAAACAGCCGACCACGGTATTTCTGAAAGATAACATTTCTGTGAGCAGCACTCTTTCGAACTGCAGTGCTCAATATCAAGAATTGTTGTTTCTACTCTAAATTTTTGGAATATTAAGGGAATTGAAACATGCCTCTGCAATTGGCAATAAGTCTTGATGATTTAGAGTAAATTTAAGGTGTACCAGGAAAAATATTATCTGGATAATAGTATCATTAGAATGCGGAAGTTTATATCCTGCAAGAAAATAAAACCTCCCATTATATCCAACTTGGAGATGTTTTTTTACAGCCATTTTTTAGTACCATTTTCTTTGCAAAAACTGGTCCTATAAAGTGAAAGTCACTTGAGTACTTTACACCTGTAAATGGTTTCCGTGCACAGTTAATTTCGAATGTGCCTTATATTTGAACATTATAATGTCAATTTATAATGTTTATTAGTTGTCGTTATATTTCCCGATTGTTAAATATAATCTGTAACTGCTTGATATTCTTGTAAATCAGATAGTATTAGATAATAATATTCACGAGATAACTTTACTTGGACATGGACTTTATTTGGCTGTTCTGGATCAGTGACGGGAACAACCAATCAAAAGTGAATAACCCAGAATGAATGGTAAGGAATATAGGAATTTTGTTTAACTTTTCTCTTTGATTGCTGCTGATTAAAATGTTTTATGTCGTATTATTTGTGCTGCTGACATATGTGTTTTGTGATGTTCTGCTCTATTCCAGCAATACTATTTTAACAAGTCGGAATATATAAAAAATGTTTCTGTTATTTGTCTTTGTTGTAAATAAATGTTTAATCGTCTATGTTGTTTTTATTTTGTTTTAATACTCTTGAAAAAGTTGTATTTCTAAAGCCAGAGGAGTTGTACATTCCAAGTTATAATACATTACATCAACTGCATATCTCAACTTACATTACATGGCATTCCAAATTGGTCACCCATCAACATACTGACCAAGCTCAATGTTGCTAAACTTTGGTGATCGTACGGGAACTGCTGTTTCAACGTGATGCAACTACAAAAAAGTTAATGAAAAAATTGTTATTCTTCAATTAATCTTATGTTAAATATTTTTCAAAAAGAATTTATCTCTATTGCTAAAATTAAAAAATGTTTTGCTTGTTATGCAGGATTTTAAAAAAAATGAGTTTACCCTGTACAAGATCCGGAAGCCGAGGTTAGTTTTAGACATAGTTTATATGGATAGGAGGGGAAGATAAGTTGTTTGAGTAGAACTTACCTCTCATCAATGGAATACGGAGAGAATGTGGGGGATTTGATGGCAGGTCCTAGACGTGAGGGTTCATCCCGGAGAAACAAAGGAATATAGTTTGATCTCACAATTACTATGTTACCAAATTCACAAGCCACTTGAATACACCTGATGAAGCCCGGAGCGCACAAGTGTCAAAACGCCGTGATAGCAACAGCTAAGACTAGGCCAACAGTCCGCATGTAAACAGTGTAAATAATGATAGATTCCTCATCTGAGAAATTCAAGGAAATTTTGTATTTTTCGCTCTCTTTTCAACATTTCTGTTTCTTTCTCTACATTTTTTTACTTTTTCCTTCTATTCCTCTCTTTTTTTTTAAATTCAGTCAATTTTTATTTTCATTACCAGCAACTCTCCTTACGATATCTTTTTCCCTTCTTCTTTCCTTTTCCTTGAATTTGTACAGGAAATAAAAAAGAAAAGCAATACTCATATATCTAACCGTACCCCTAAACCTACCTCTGCTTCACCACTCCATGATACTTTTTTCCTCCATCTTCGTAATTTTTCTCTTTCTTGCCCATCAACTCCTCGTCCTTCCTCTTACGCAATCTTCTTTCTTCGCCTCCTTTTTCACTTCTACATTTACCCGCCATAATTGACGAGTAATTGTCAGTTTACCCAATCGGAAGTTCGCAGTGTCCAATTACGTTCGGTTCTCATAGTACTCTTGTGATCAGCTGAAAGAAAGAATGACGGTTTGAGGTTGGAAGGTGCAAGAAGAAACGCCCGCTTATTATGCCAGCGTTACTTGTTTCTTGTTTTAGTCTCTCCAGTTTTCTCCTGGTCCCAAATAATCGCTATGCGTACCGCCATATTTGCGATTTGTTTAAAGTAAGTGATTGGCTCTGGAATCTGCTGCTACTAAGTAAAAACATCAATAACTAAAGACTTGATGAGTGCGAAGAAGCACGAAAGGAAGAGAAAAGAATACATTTAAGAAAGAAAGAAAGAAAGAAGGATTGAACGAAAAAAGAATAAAAATGAAAACAAAAAACAAAATCTGTAGAAAAAGATCAAAAATCGACAAAAATGATAAAAATAGAGAAAGAAAAATAAATAGAAGTAGAAAATGAATGAGATAAAAAAGGAAAAAATAAGAAAAAAACAACAAATCAATGAAAGAAAATACAGAGAAATAAACATAAAAGAAAGAAAGAAAATGGACAGAGAAGGGAAATAAATTAAGTTGAAGAAACAAAGAAAAATATACAGAAAAAAACGAAATAAAAAGAAAGATGAAAAGTCAGCCGAAAAGTAAAGTAAAGCAAAATTAATAAACTTCAGTTTAAAGGAAAATAAAAATAATATGGAAAACAGCGTTTGGAAAAAGAAATAATAAATTTCTGACGATAGAAAAAAACAAAAAACCGAAAATTAAAATGAAGACACAGAGGATGCAAAACGATAGACTTATTTTTGGTATAACAAAGCTGGAATTTAAAATATAGAAAGAAATATTCAAGAAGAAGGAAAAAGCATCGAAGAAGAAGGAGTATTGAAAAAGAATTGAAGGAGGAAAAGAAGAATCATTGAAGAGGCAGAAGTGAACAAGAAGAAGAAGAAGAAGAAGAAGAAGTAGAAGAAAACAAGTAAGAAGGCAAAGAAGAAGAGAAAGAAGAAAAAGAAACGGAGAAAGGAGAGTCAGTGTAACAGGTGAGCTGTTTCATTGCAAGGAAGTCGAGACATAAAATTGGAAAATATTAATTTTTGATTGTTACTTGTTACTGCTTACTGTATTTGCAATATCTGGGCTAGGGGAAAAAACGGGGCCAAAAAAGGAGGGTGTTTCTTCTACTGCCAAATAAGATAATGATTTTGTCTGGCCACTTTTACCTGAATGGAAGAACAAGAATATTTTAATTGTTCTGTTTTGCTGCTTCTGATTCTGATGAAATTATGTTGTGACTGGCCGATCATTTGTATATATTTTCATGATCAAAGCCAAACTGTATTTTGATTTCTTTCCACCAGATGTAAAAAACAATGTGAATCATGTGTACTTTTCTGATATTTCTGAAATCAAACTATGTTGAGTTCAAGATTATTCAGAATGAGGGGTAGAGAGATGAAAAGAGACAAAGAAAGAGAAAAATGAGAAGACAGAAAAAAGTGAGAACAATTGAGAAGAGAAAGAGAATAAGCAAATTGTTTTTTTTTTATCATTTCATCCAATGAAACCACTAAGACGCAAGGTGTTACTGGGTGTGAAAGAATCTAATAAAATAGAAGTGTAGACAAAAAGAATAAGAAAATGGTTTTTAGGAGATAAGGCAATAAAAGAACAGAAACAAAGAGACATATCTGGCCGGCCGCTCCCACTATTCCTTTCGAAGTTCTCGACAAAATCCAAAGAATCAAAATCTACAATGTAGTCGGCCCTGAGTTGCCATATCGACTTCAGTCAATTTCTCGCCGACGTGACGTAGTTTCCCTTTGTCATTTCTGCAAATATTTTTATAGCAATTTTTCTTATGAGCTTTTTTCCCTGGAGTCTCATCCGTGAATTTAAATCTGCTATTAGATTACCATCTCGGTCCAACCAGTTTAATGCTTAAATGATCAAATGTAACCGCCACTTCTACTCGAAGAGTTTATTTTCTCGCACTTCCCACCTGTGGAACTCCCAGTCGTTTACTTGCTTCCCTGATAGCTACAATCTACAAAAATTCAAATGTAACGTCCTGCCATCTTCTATAACTTTGAATCCCGTTCATATTTTATTCTTTTCTTAAATACCTCCAGTATCCAGTCTTTTCTGTCACTGTAATCCCCTGTGTACTAGTCATGATCTCGCCTTGCTTGGGGTGAAATAATTATAAAACAGTGACGAGGTTGCATTTTAATATCCTAGGTGAGAGAAAAACTATAAAACGGAAGAAAGTTCCTCAAGCGAAAAGCACGAGGGAAGAAACTTTTACAATAAAACCTATGAGCAATTACAACAGCGATCAATCTAGTACTGCGTTTAAATTTGTGAAGTAGAGGAAAGATAATTACAACTATTATTATATTTTTTCAATTATAATTTTTTATAGAAAAGGCTAAAGGTATCTACGTTACGGCGTTGGAAAAGAGATTGAAACCGAAATGCCAGACCATGATCGATATAACCGCAAATTATTCTTCGGACTTTGTTCAGAATATCTAGATATATTGTAAAAAACACTAATCAGATGTGACAGTAATATTCAACGATATAGATAGATAGATAGATAGATAGATAGATAGATAATGAACAGAGATGAATTGATAAATAATGAACATAGATAGATAGATAGATAGATAGATAGATAGATAGATAGATAGATAATGAACAGAGATGAATTGATAAATAATGAACATAGATAGATAGATAGATAATGAACAGAGATGAATTGATAAATAATGAACATAGATAGATAGATAGATATAGGTAGATATTTTAATTTATTGATTAAACGTTATTTGTTTATGGATGCCAATATTTAAATTGATGGTCTCTTGTTTATTTATTTCCATCTACATCCTGAATATTCGAAAAATCTTATGAAAAAATATTTTAATAAGAGTTATCAAATATCAGGCTGTTAGATGAAAAAATTAAACTGTTTAATAAAAAAACAAAACAAAATAGACACTCTACTCTAATATGGGTATCCATTAAAAATAAACTTGAGGCAATAAATGAAAATAAGTCAAAATAATAAATGAAAAATTATCAAATTTTTCTATGTGATCTTGGAATTGAATACTGATTATTATAAACTATATATCAAAGATCTATATAACCATAAATGCATCAGTAAAGAATCAAATTATCCTCATACCATTTTAGACAATTTACATAAATCAGTCCAAGTTAGATTATCTACCAACTTTAGCAATAAAGAAATATTTGATAATAATAAAATTAAATATATAAAAGCTTTAGAACTAAGCAACCATAAAGTAGATTTATAGTATTTGCAAAAACAAAAACGTTAGAAATAAATCCTTCTAATCTTTATGATCAAACGAATATCGGAAGAATTTTCCTAAATCAAATTTATAACCACTTTAATCATTCACCAACTCGAAAATAGATTTTTAATAAAAATAATGTTAAGATCAGCTATAGCTGCGTTAGTAACATCAATAAATTCTTATTACAACATGACAATATTATATTAAACAGATACATATTCAACGAAGAAAACAAAATTAATTTTTTAAAAAGTAAATGCAACTGCCGAAAAAATATGAACTGTCCATGAAACGGCCAATGTAATGCATGACTGAGAAGTGGTTGAATTTTATCGCTATTGTTCGTTTTTATATCAGAGTGATAAGTGTAGCCCAGAATAGTACAACGCCTGACACTGCATGAGTGTGCTCACCTAACATCGATATACAAAGTGTGGCAGCTCGTGGTACAAGTTTTGGATTGGTGAGGCAATGTTCATGATCTTCCTGCATCAGTAGGTGCTAGAAGCTGTCATTCTACGGATGAATCATCGGAGACTGAAAAAGCCTAACGCAACCCAGACTGTAATATATCAAACTCGTGAATGACCTAAAACTACAGGAAAAATACACGCAAAGTGTAAAAAATATACAAGACACAAATTGAAAACGGAAACTCGAAATAGGACGCACTAAAGTAAGCGTTAGTAACATCCGCAAAAGACATCATCCCAAAAGAAAACAGACGTAGAAGGAAAAATGGATGGATCACAGATGAGATTCTTGACATGATGCAAAAACAATGCCAAAAAAGTGAACGTAATGCAGGAAACTACACAAAAAAGAAGCAAGTATAGAGAGGCTAAAGAAAAATGGCTAAACGATAAATGTGCAGACATGATTAAGCACGAATAATAAAAGAGACTTGCATAAAAAATGGGATAACTAATATGACACAACACCTACTTCTCAACAGGATGTATAAAAGGAGGGAGCGTTAATATTAGAGAAAGAGGAAATACTTCAGCGGAGGAAAGAATATATAGGTCTCTTCCACGACAAGAGAGAGCAACCAACAATACACAGCAACACTGACGGGTAAGTAATATTAAAATCCAAGATGAATGCCGCACTGGCTGAAGACATATTGGCTAAACTGAACAGAAACAAAGCAACATAACCAGACGGCATTGCAATAGAGATGTTGGCAGCCTTAGACGCTTTCAGAGTAGACAAAATTACAGAGTTAATAAACAAAATCTACAACATCGGTAATATCCTGGAAGACCTAAGCAGATCAATGTTCATAAAACTGCATAAGAAGCGAAAGCAAACTCCACCGAATAACCAGCTTAATGAGTCACGCAACAAAATTCATCATCCGAATTCTGATGAAAAAGAGCACAGCAGAATCAGACTAAAAATAGGACAAAAACTGTGCGGTTTCTTCAAGGACAATGGAACAAGGAACGCCATATTTACGCTTAGAATGTTGTCATAAAGGACGTATACTTGTATTTCATAGGCTAGGCAAAGCCATTCAACAAAGTACGCCACAAAGACCTGATAAATGCGCTCGGAAAATTTGATATATTCGGGATAAATATTAGACCAATCAATAACCTGTATTGGCAGCAAACTGCTTGCATACGGACACGAAACGAGTTCAGCAGATATATAAGGATAGAAAGGGTTGTAAAACTAGGATGTGTCTTCTCACAAAATCTTTTCAAACTATACAGCGAGATAAGGTTAGAAGTCCTGCAAGGATTCGTCATTACTAGTCGCACTCTGAACAATATAAGATACGCGATTGATACAGTGCTGATAGCAAACACGGAAATTCACATGCAAGACCTCCTACAAGAAATAATTACAGAAAATTGAAATTAAGGGCCACATATAAACGACAAAAAAAAACGGAATGCATGCCAAATCCAATTAGGGGAGACTAAAATCAAACAAGTACAGAAGCTTAAATACACGAGAAATGTCTTAACAGAGGACGGAAAGTGCGACACTGAAATCTGAAGGTATGGCCAAGGAAGCATTCAAGATACTGAATAGAACATTAAGAGACAGAAAACAAAGAAGTGAGTACTGGACTGTTATGTGGTGTCTTTCCTTCAATATGACAGCGAGTGCTGGACAATATTATCAAAGATGAATGAAATACTTGAAGCAGCTGAAATGTGGTTCTATACAAGGATGCTGAGGATACCATGGACAGAAAATGTGAGCAACTACATGGTTTTGGAGAGGATGAATACGAAAAAGAATTTGATACTTATCAGCAAAATAAGGCAGCTGAAGTTTCCGGGATATGTAGTGAGGAAAGAGGGCTTGGAAAATATGATGCTCACGAGACGGATAGAGGGAAGGAGTGACAAGGAAATGCAACGCGTTACATACTTGATGGACTTGAGAAAATGGATGGTATAGCGGAATTTGAGCGTGATAACAGAAGGTTTGTTAAGAGTAACAAAGGATAGAGAGATGTGGATGATCTCCTATGTCCTGAAGGGACACGGCACATAGAAAAAAGTACGCCTACCACTATGCTGTAAAAAATAAACACGCGACATCTTCTGCTCGGTTAATTGGGTCGTACTAGACAAATTTTCTCTCCAAAATCTCTTTTCTATGTATATAAATCTACCATCTTTCCATGGTTTTAATATTCTTGCCACATATGGTCCAGTATACATACTAAACATTTAGAGATTCTTAATAAAATGCAAAGAATCTGCAATGGTATCCGTAGTCTGAAGCCCCTGGGCTGTTATCATAAATATCCCCTGTTGCTCCAGGCTTGGAAAGGTGATGCAATAAAAACAGGGGCTTCAGATCTGCACAATGTTAGGCATTGACAACAGGAGGTATATCAAGTGGCCTCTTTGCGATGCACCTCATTGAACCCTAGATAGATAAGAAACAGAGTGGGGCAGCGATGATAAGTCTGAAGAAAACAGAAGCAATTAATCAGAAGATGGAGATAGACGGATCGATTATTTTCATCTAATTACCTATGAGGTGCGAAAATATGGCACAAGTAACGGTTTAATGCGCAGAGAGCCAAATTTTATTTCCGGTACGAGTAAATGCAGGATTTGTTAGGTTTCCACAGGCATTGAGGGTAATGACGTTGACACAACCCCTTTAAGCGCAATAGAAATATGTTGTCTCGAGTGTATCCCCGCAGAACCAGACAGTCGGTTGTTTTGGCTTCTTTAGAAAGGGAGAGAGAGAGAGATGAGTAATATGAACATATTATATAAACACATTATTACGTAAGAACAGAGAGGTGGATACGAACAAATTAATATATACATGTAGATATAAAATGACAGAGAAAAATACGAAAAGATACAACTTGATAAGTAGATAATGAAGACTCTGACATAGATAGATAGATAGATAGATAGATAGATAGATAGATAGATAGATAGATAGATAGATAGATAATGAACAGATTGAAATATATAGATATAAAAGAAAAAATAGTGAGCGAAAAATACAAACACTGTGATTGCTACCTAGCTAGATAGACTAAGTTATATAAATTGAAGCATGAATAGAAACAAAGAAAGAATAAATTGAAGGAAGATGAATAGACTGAGATAGATAGATAGATAGATAGATAGATAGATAGATAGATAGATAGATAGATAGATAGATAGATAGTAACCCTTATAAAAATTCGAAGTGATCAGGCAAGATACTTACAGATTAATTTATTTCTATTACTTCTCTTTACACACACATTCCTTTTCAAACACACACAGACACACACACAATCTCACACGTAAAAGCACGCATTCATACTTGCGCATACTTGCGGAATCTATGTCTATGTAACTATAAACATATCCGTATTTAACTACTAGGACATTCATCTCTTTTCCAGCTGAATAGGTACATGTCACTTTTCATATGCACACGAATAAGGGAACATAATATTCAGAATATATATATATATATATATATATGTGCACGTATGCGAGGCCTGTCATATCACATTCATTTTATAGGATCATTGCAGCTGAAAATGTTGTCGATCTTTGGCAAAATCTTCGCCAGATTTTCTTAGGATTGACACTCTTTAGCTGAATGTGACACTCAAGGAATATTGCATCCTCCTGAACTTCATACGGTAAAAAGCTTGTGACATCAGCGATAATGTGATAAATCCCCAAACTCCGGCACACACACACACACACACACACACACACACACACACACACACACACACACACACACACACACATATATAAATATATAAATATATATATATATATAGAGATAGATAGATAGATAGATAGATAGATAGATATAAAAACCCAATGAGCCAGGCAAACCTACCTAGGTGAAACCTAAAGGGATCGTCAGGGAAAGCTTTTGACTGACGTCCATGTACTAAGCTCTTTCTTTTTTAAAACCATTTTTCCTTCTTTCGATAGTTTTCGAGGAAGGTTTTTCGACACGAGTATAATTTTTACAATCTTATATATATATATATATATATATATATATATATATATATAAGATTGTAAAAATCGACAACTAGTCGCGCGTTGACATCGCTACGCACCATTCGAATATGCCAACCGAATGAGTGTGTATATGTGCAACGGCACACATATACATATATATACCAAACCCCGCACGATTCGCATGTGTATGTTTATGCAAGCCTCAGTGACCGAACGCGCGTACGTGTGTGTGTGTGTGTGTGTGCGTGTGTGTGTGCGTGTGTGTCCTTGCCCGCGTTGATGGGTGTACAAATGTATATATGTGTATGTCTGCGTCTGTCGTGACGACAGATTTTTTCCTCCACTGCCACAAAAATACACGAATATAACCAGTTTTTAAAAAAATTAATCAGTTTGTCTGACGATCGCAAAAGCGTGAAGCCCAGAGTTACAAACTCACACCTATCTATCTATCTATCTATCTATCTATCTATCTATATATATATATATATATATATATATATATACACGCACACACACGTATATATATATATAATATATAATTATATGGTTATATATCAATTTTACATTGCGACATGGAAATTTCTATGTTTCGAGATAGCTTCTCATCATCAGGCAATGTTGGTGTGGTTGTGCAGATGATTTACATTTAAATGACAAATTCTTTTGGTTTGCTGTGAATGTATGTAGGTGTTTTTTGTATGGCTAATCAGAATGGAGATTCACTTTTGGGTTCGACCCCGAAGAATACATGCTAACCAACTTTTTTCCTCTTTTTTTCCCCTTGACCCTATTCTTCTCTTGTCTGTTTCTCTTCCTTAATGTTTTACCTCCCATTAATCCGATCCTATCATTTTCCCTTCAGTTTTATTACATTTGATGTGATATTCCTTTTAACATGTCCATGAGCAGGCGTGTTCAACGCATATTATCTAGCCGCCGTCAGTAGACAGGCATCCTTGAATATGAGTGACCAGACATAAATACACACACACACACATATTTATATTTTATCAAATAAAACTTCGAAGTCTACACACGTTGTATAGCTATTTCAGGTAGAAAAGACCTCGCTTTTTCATGGATATGTTTGTGAGTATCTCTCCGGTATATGAATTTTTGTACCATATTTGAAATATGAAATGTTTGTTTTTAATCGTTGCTGCAGAAGCAAGATTTTTCTCGCTGAAATCGCTATACGACGTATGTAGAATTCGGAGTTTTATTTGATATAATATACATATTTGACTGTGAAAATAGATACTTCTATTACATCGAGCCCTGCACCTGGGTAATGTTTAATATTAAAATATATATATATATTAATAGGATCTGGTTTTAGGTATTTTACCTACCTGGTATTTCTTTTTGTGATTTAATATATATTAACATCATAGCCCTCGACGTTGCCCGTGCAACTCAGAACATTTTAGTATTAGGAGAAGATGCCATTTTTTATTTTACATATTACGTTTTTGTTTGAAAAAAAACTTTTTTTAAAAAACGTCAGAATAAAAATTAAATATAAAGGCTTATTATTTATTTATTTATTTATTTTAATAAAAAATATTTTAGTCGCGGTTGACACGTGTGATTTAATTTCTGTGACGTAAAACGTCAGAATAAAAATTAAATATAAAGGCTTATTATTATTTTTTTTTTCAATAAAAAATATTTTAGTTGCGTTTGACACGTGCGATTTGATTTCTGTGACATAATTCAGCAACTATATTGGATCTTATATGTTTTACGGAGCAAATGTAAACAATCGTGCCCATTGGCCAAAAAGTGCCAAAGGGAAAATATCGGGTTATAGAAAGAGTGGTCCGATTTTAATCAAATTTGATGCACTCATAGACAAAGACATAAAAAACGATATTCAGAAGTTTCAAGGTTGCAGTTCTTACAGTAGCGCAGAAAATTGACAATATATATATAAAAGGCAAGATGTTTGTGTGTGTGTCTGTTTATCTGCCTGTATGTCTGTATTTTTTCAGCCCTTTTATTTTAGTTTTTGCTTCGAGTTTGGCTCTAAGTAGGTATAATTGTAGTTCTTAGTCTCAGCCATGATACCATTTACTCAGAGGACTTATTTAGCCTTCAAAATTCGGTTTACGACGAAAAAAACTTATTTGATATCGATACCAGGAAATCAAAATTTGACTTACATCCATTCATTTTTCTTTCAGTCTACGGTTTCGCTTTAACTGGAAACAACTATTGATTTTTAGTCTTTCGTGCCAACGTCCAAAGAGTCTGAGCTCCAGGACCATGGATTAGTTTTAAAGCTTTCATTACACCCGTGCAACGCCGGGTTATACTGTTACTATATATATATGTGTACATTTCTACTCTGTTTTGTTATAATTAAGCAGTATATTCATTTACAACTAGTACTCCGAATAATCGAAAAATCTTGTGAGAAAAATATTCGTCCTTCGGTACGATTCGAACTTACGTCCCCTAGTGTAACCGTCAATTGATCTGATGTGCTATAATGGCTCCACAACGAAAGCCTGGGTAGTTTTTTTAAAACAAACATTTTACTGCATTTTCGTAATATTCATACTTCATGGTCGAGCGGTCAAGACACGTCAGATCTAATGAGGTTTTTTCTTAGGGGACGCAAGATCAAATCCTGCCGGGGACGCATATTTTCTTAAAGTGCTGGCCTTTTTCCCAGTAGATAACGCGCTTTCCCTCAGGCATCCTCAGCATAATTGCAGCATAAATCATAGGTGGGCTCTGTAGGTATTGAACAAACACAAGTGTGCCTAAACAAGCGTCTACAATGGAGATTAGCTAGCTGCCCTAAACTTTGTCTTCAGTTTATCTTTATCCCTCAACTACCTCCCACACATACTGAAGGGGGTTACAGTCTGGGAAGTTAGGTAGCCAGATGTAAGGGGTAATGTGATCGCAGAGATTGTCTGACAACCATGTCTGGATTCTCCGGCTTGTGTGGCATGATGTAGGGTCCTGTTGCCAGGCATAGAGTCTTCCAGCAGCCACCCTCTTGACCTAGGGCAGCTCTACCTTCTCAAGACACTTGATGTAGGTCTTTGTGTTGAGTCTGAGGCCCTGTGGGAAGATGAATGCGCGAACGTGCGAAATTTAAAAAAAGGCGGCAATTTACCTATCGCACCCAGTATTAAAATATTTACGTATCTGCGTCTGTTTCAACTTTCGTAGACACGTTTTAAAGTGAAAGTAGTGATAATGACTTTCAGCTCGGAAATGCGCATTCGACGAAACGTTTTCTATTTTTGGTTGAACCTCTTAATTTTACTTTCATCTTAGTGCCCCTAGCAAGACATTAACTCAAATCTCCCTGTACCATTTTCTGTCATTTCGACGAAGGATTCGATATTTGCGCAAAATGACGGAAGGCATTAGAAAGAATAAGTATATTCGTCAGTAAGAACCACTTCAGTGTCTTATAGTGAAAGAAACAGGCTGTAAAGTATTTGCTATATTCATTATAACTAACATCAGATAGAGACCGATGACTTTCATTTGCCTCTATCATATATATATATATATATATATATATATATATATACTCAGTTATGATCTGAGATTAAGGACAGGATGGTTAAATAAAAAGAAGACAAGAAGAAAACTGTATTTACCTCGCCTACGCGTTTTGTCCTGTGATGGACTTTATCAAGGCAAAAAGACGAAATGAGCTTTATTTCAAATTACGTATCTATAAACAGTGTTGGCAACAATAATAAAAGCCAAAAAAATAATTCAAAAAGATTAACAAAAACTGTTTAGTTTTAGAATGTCACGAAATGGTAAAATGAAGGGAATTTAACCGTTTTATGGAAACGGCACTCAAATACATAATAAAAACTCTAAAGACAACGGTTAAATTACCTTCATTTTAACATCTCGAGACATTGCATTACACATGAAGGATTCTAAAATTAAATATTTTCTGTTAATCTTTTGAATGATTTGGAAGGCAACTGTCGCTATCCTAGTGGGCCTTCGTAAATTTTATTTTTCTGTAACATACAAATCCTCTATTTTTCTTTAACACATAACTTAAAGCTTTATGTGACATAAATTATATTTTTCTGTCATATGTAAATTGTATTTTTGTAATACAAAATTGATTTTACTGTACTATTTTCATTTTTAGAACACTTCTGGCTGATAATGTTTCTTTTTATAAATCTCATAAATTCTCAAAATTCGACAAGAAAAGACACTCATCAAGATTCCTGATGAAACAATATCGTTGTTGTCAAGGCATCTATGGTGCTAGATTAGCCTAGACTTCTAAATAAAGTACTGTATTCTGATCGGTTACAATCATTTCACCTTATCCTTAATTCTCGAAAGCCATATATTTTATTTCATCATTTTTCCACTTCGTACAAAAAATAAAAAAATAAAAATGCAGTAAAGAAATAAAAGGGAGAAAGCTGGTAAACAAAAATAATAAAAACTAAAGAAAGAAAGAAACTCTAAATATAATATTCCTTCAATGGTTGTGTGATACAACTGATAATTGATCTTTTACAAGTGCCAAATTGAGATAAAATGCATCGACACCTGGCGCCATCTGCCGACACTCTAATGAATCTATTCCTCTAATGCAAACAAACAGGTACAAGTCGTAAAGATAAAAAAGAAAGTCTCTATAAATACTCGTTGGGTTGAGGGTTAAATTCTCAGTCGGTTTCAGTAATTAAAAAAGGAAGACTTCTTTTTCAATCGAATAACAAAAGGAAAAGAAATTGACCCGAGTAGCTTTATTATTACCGCGCAAACAAGGCGCGTTAAATTTCAAAATGAAAAAGTGATTTTGACTTTATAGCTTAGATAAATATCATAATATTTCTTAGAAATAATTAACATTTACAAATATTTCTATTAGTCGGATAAATTAAATGATAAGTTTAAAAAAAATAATTTTTAACGTGAAGTTTTCGTACTACAATGATAACAGAGAAATCTTTTTTTAATAACAGTTGCCTTAATTAATAAACACTGATAATATCTTCTCATTTGCATTGCACTTTGATATGAAAATACTTTTCTGTGTATTTCTGTATTAAAACCATTTTCAATATATTTTTATAGTAAACGCTTATGTATCATAATTATTGTAATTCTACTGGCTCAACATCACTTTCATTAATTCTTGAACACTGATATTTCCTTTTTGCCAAAGTATTTTTATAAGAATGTTTATCTATTTTATCTATTTGGCAAATAATACTTGTATACTGCCAATAACATTTGCATTAATTCTTAACCTTTATAAAATTTCTTTATTCCTCATTTTACATGGAGTTCTGTAGCAAATGTGTTAACCATAATAATATAACAAACTAATTTTACAGTAATATTTGCATTAATCACTGACTAATAAAAATTACTTTCTTTCTCATTGGAGACACACACACACACACAACACACACGGCCTTCAGACAATTTCAGAATCTATCGAAATCTGGACGGCCTCATTGTTTAAGTTGGTGAATGCTGCCTTAATCCTTGCCTTTAATTAATCTTTAGTGTTGCAAGAAGTTTTGTTGGTCATTCGCTAAATTGTATTAGACACATAATAATCAAGGGTGTTGCAGTCTAGGGAATTAGGTGGCCAATTATAAGGGGTGTTGTGGTCGCAGAAATGACTTGATTCTCCTGTTTGTGCGGTTGAGTCAAACGCTTTTCTTTTTTCAGTTTTAATTAATAGTTTTTTTTATAAATCACATACGAAAGCTTTCGCCATCAAAATATGTCACACCGTATTTTATTGTCTTTTGGCACCGGTGTACCATAAACTCTATTCTACACTTATATCATTTAGCTGGTTTAGGTGCAAAAATCTCTCTGCATTTCATCTACATTGTTGAACATACGTACACGCAGCAAATGAGCTATCTTTCAGAAAAAAGCGGTAATCTGCTGGTGCAAAGTACGGACCGTAGCTAGATTGAGGCAACATTCTCTAGGTTTCTCAAGATTGCAATTCGAAACAGCATAATAATCCGGAACAACACATATTCTTAATTCCACCAAACATACAACATGACCTTCTGTTCAAATCGTTCTTGGTTGACAAGAAGGTTGTGAAGGCTGGCCGCAACAAGTCACTGATTTCCCTTAATAAGATTACGAAAATACATTCTTGTTTCATCCCCAGTTAAAATTCGACGTCAAGAACAGTCATCTTGAGGATTTGACAACAATTGTTTGTAAATGTTCATACGTATGAGCTTTCTCAACAGTGTCTGTTCATATGACCAACATCATGGTGGTGTCGATTTATGGTGCCTTCTGAAGAAACACGTTCTGCTGATAGTGCACGTATGATTGTGCTTATCTGTTGTTCAACCATTTAAAGATAGGCCTCATAATACAAAACAGAAAGTCTCCTTCGAGGCCGGTGTCAACTTCCTTGAAACTTTTGAACCCTTTTCGTGCCACTTGTTCGTTGTCAGTTCATGACCCTTCCACATCGATAATTTCTTATGCCGCTGTCATTGCACTGAGTTCTTTTTTCTAAAGGTTGCTCAAAACGACTAAAATGGAAAGGTTTCCCCACACATTATCAATACTTGAAATAAAGAAGAAATAGTTGATGCTCATATGTTATATATGAAAATAAAGAATACAAAATGCAACAATTTTTGATACATTTGTTTAGTTAATCCTGCCTGTGATATGATGCGTTATAATTTAAAATACACGTTTTTATTTCATCTTTTTACCACAAGCAAAGCAATGATGCCACTAAAATGTATGGTTTTACACAATACGAAAGAATATAAAAAAGGGAATATTATTTTTAAGGGGAAAAACACTAAAAGAACAGGAATTTAAAACACAGAAGACAACGATTGAAATTTAATTTAAATTTTTGAAGATCAAATTTAACTGGGAAACAACAAGTTGGAAGAGATATTTCCAAAGCTATAGAAGAAAAGTTTAGAATAGAACTTACAGTTACATGTAGCCATTTTAATTGTAACATAATGATATTTTGCCGCCAATCTAGTACTGTGCTGAAATTCATAGAGTCTAGTTACCAGGAAGGTTAATCAGAACAATTACCATGAAAATATTTATAGACAAGGCAAAGGTAAGATACATTTATGTAGGAACTGAAGTCGAGATGCTAATTAGAACTAATGGCATTGTAGATTCTTCTTTGGATTTTATCTCCAGACCATATATATCAGCAATAGTCAAGGCTGTCGACTAGTAGACTTATCAATATTTAACATTTGGGCGAGAGAAATATCTAGCCTGACGCAGAGATCCAACTTTCCTAGCAGCAGACCTAGCAATTGATTCAATATAATATTTCCACTTCATGTCAGGAAAGAAATTTAAACCGAGAAGGCGTAATAAAAAGCAAATATAATTCATTCAGACGATTAACGGAAATTAGTTTCGCTTTTGAATAATATTTTACGGCATATTTTCTATATAATAGTGTTAAAATTAGTGTTCGTCTATGTTAGTGAACTACTACGCATTGCATTTCCATCGGAAAATATAATTTCCAGTCTTCTATATACTGTCTCACTTTTGGACATTATCATTGACATAAATTCCACCGCACCGTTCCGCCTTCCTTTTACACAAGCCAGTTAGATGCTCCAATTTAACTGTTTCTTTCGCCTTTGATTTGACTTGTACGTCTTTATAAGTCTTCTTTTTTATTATGTATGTAAGAAAGTTAAATTATTTTTTGCCTTAATTATATATATATTTTTTGACATTTTCTTTACAACTTAAACAACTCAGCACCAGAAAAACATTTTTTATGATAGAATAAATGTAATTTACTGAGGATTAAATCAATTATTCGTGAATATATTTCTTCGTTATGACATTTAAAAAGACATTATATGAACTGCGATGTAATATTTAATATCCAGTGAATGCCTGACAGTTTCTTCATTGATGAAAAGAAGACTTGAGACAACAAAGATACGATTGAAAAAACGAATATCATGGACAGAAAATGTGAGCTCGAAAAATTTAAAAAAAAATAAGAACAGCAAAGAAATTTCTTATTTTATCAACAATGAGGAAGGCGAGACTGGAGAATGTAACACTCACAAGGCATACTGAAGGCAAGATAAACAATGAAAAACTTATGAGTAAACGAATTAACAAGCTTCTCTGACAAAAGGAGAGAGTAAACGTGCAAAATCACTTGGACTTGGAACAACAAAAAAAGAGAAGCTGAAAAGAACCATCGTCGTCTACGTCCTGAAAAGACTTGGGTTATAAAAAGAGATAAAGAAATTGCCAGTTTAATGAAGATTTTTAATTTTCTACCATTTGGAACATCAAATGTCTTTGGTCTTTCGTGTGCTCTTGAGGCAATCAACCAGGCAGAACTAAATTATAAATCCAAAATTACCATTTAGAAGATTTTTATGGACAAGTATTTTTCTCTTGATGTCAAAGGTAAATTAACACAATGCTGATCCTGAAACAAACATACTCTCCCCTACCGGGAAGATTAGGGAAACATAATCTTCCTATCTTCAATAATATTCTCTGTTATCTAGTCTTACTAAACTAAATTTAGTATATATTCATAATAAAATAACAAGCAACCTGGCAAAGTAGTTTAACGAAAAAGAAACCTATTTTGGATAATTATATTTTTTGGCGCGCGAAAATTATGACACTAACAATTTAGCTAGAGAATAACAATGATTTTTCGAGATACAAGTCCCACTATTTAACCCATAGCTAGGAGGAGGAAACGGGTTTATACCTTTTCCAAGGGTATTTGTGCGTAAGAGACTGTAATGAAATCAACTGGAATTCGAGCGTTGCACTCCAAACAGAAATCCATTGCACCATCTACACATCTAAACAACCTAAGAAGAATAATAATAAGAAAATAAGTATAATAATAAGAAGAACGATAATAATAATAATAATAATAATAATAATAATAATAATAATACAGGAAGTGAGAAAAATGAACAAAATCCAACGCGTGTGTGATTTGAGAAGAAAAAACATTTATCATTTAGATTTCAAAAACATTTCCTTTTTGCTGATTATAAAAATAAGAAACTTAGCCACTGACATGATTCCCACTATTTTTTCCGGATCTGGTGGACATTACCCAAAATAAATTCTTTTATTTTTTTCAAAAATCGGAACAACGCAAACAATAACGTCCATCAACATGAAAGCAGTGTATAACAATATAATCATCTCCACACTACTAGAGGGCGACCTGAGCTTCTAATTTTACAACAGTTTCTTGAACACGATCCTAATTTGTGGTTTAGGTCAAGGTTATTTGCGTGCTCGTCATTACTGACAGAGTGTGTTGATTTGCATTATCAACTTTACGCTGAGAATGCATCATTTGAAAAGCTGGCGGCATTTTAAGAACGTCATTGTTGGTGTCGTATTTGGGATCGTTAACTGAAAAGATTCGCCATTTTGAAGCGATATAATAAGCGGGAAAAGGAAATAAGACGTGATTGAACATCGATTAGAGGGAAGATCTTATGATTGTTTCGCTGTTTTTCTTATATATAACCTTAATTATACGTATTCACACATGTTCAAGTAAACCACCCACCTCACCCTTTTTCTCTCTCACAATATATATATATATATATATATATAGGGTATGAGACATATATGGGAGGTATATTTAAGCTGTAAGAATACATCAATGTTTTTAACAAGTTTTAGTTTCGTTATATTAAGCCGATAATTTTTGTCTGTTTCATTTTTTTATTGAATTTTCTAATGTTCAAATAAGTTATTGCGCATCAGGATCAGAATTATGGATAAACTGTCCAAAGTTCATGGTTTTTTCTATTTTGTTTTCGCACTTAAAGAAAAAGAACAAACATGAAATTTGGACAGAGTATATGCAAATTTGATCGCATTTTTATCTAGAAATTGAAAAATAGTTAAAAAAAAAATGACCTGACAGAGTCTGAGTTTGACATACTCAGTTCATGTGCACATTTACAGAAATACATACTCACACACACTCGCACAAACAGACACGCACACACACTCACATACACACATGCACACACAAAAAAAAACAACGTAACACCAATCAAAAACCGCATTAATTATTTTTTAAACTTAATATGAATATAACGAAAATGACAACATTGACAGATATTTTCCGATACCTCCTGACGAGTGGACCAAACAGTAACGCAAAATTCGTCTGCAAAACTCTGGAGTAAATTGTGCTGAATATAACATCAGTCAGTTAAGTGGCAAATTTTATATTTGTTTTAATCTTTTACACACACACACACACACACACACACACACACACACACACACATATATATATATATATATATATATATGTATATATATATATATAAACAGCTACCACTTCTGTGATTTATGCATTACTCTTCAGTAATGAATTGAGTTCTTCCGGTGACTGGCGTGTGTATAAACGACTTCTATATCAAACGCTAAAATGATCCCAAGCGCCTATGGTTTAAGGGTTAGCGACTACGACTGACACCAAATCGGTCGAGTTTCGATCTTGGCTAGAAGCAAATTGATGTCTAGCCACACTGATAAGCTACGAAACATGCTAATATGTGGATGACGAATATATACATATATATATAAAATAGGAGTAGAGATTTATCCTTTGTTTCCTTTTTAGGAATGATTTCTCTTCAAAAGTCTACTTCAATTTTGCATTTAACGTATACGCCTAAACTCTGAAATTTTTATTACCTATTTATTTCCAGTAGCCCCTTGCATCTTAGTGGCACTATTCCTTTGTACCAAATTAATTGATATATATATATGTGTGTGTGTGTGTGTGTGTGTGTGTGTGTGTGTGTGTGTGTGTTTGTGTGTGATTACCGAGATTAGTACATTAGTGAAGGCGTACTATTTATCCTGAGGCCTTCGTGGTAAGGACGGACATAGTTCTCGTTGTCCCCCTCCACATCATAGTAACAATTGTTAAAGTGAAATCTACGATCTTTTTGTGGGCTTCATAGAATGTTGTTCGCCTTTTCTCCCTACGCCTTTTAAATTCAGCATTTTTCTTGTCTTTGAGTAGTTTCCATCCACGGCTAGAAATTCCAGTCTGCTCTACGGGAGGAGACTAGATGAATTCATACTTTTGCCATGAAAAGTTATGGAATTATCTCCAGAATAAAGAAACAAAATAAAAATATGCAGAAAACAAATAAATAAAAAGTAATGTCATAAAAATCCATAACAACAACAATTCATTTTTCGTTTAACATGCCAAAAGTTTACTTCCTCCATAGTTTATCATTTCTTAACACAGTAAGATTTTAAAATATTCTAGAAATTTCTTTAATTAAAAAAAAATCTAGTATAAATGTAAGGTTACTAAATGAAATATTTATACTTGTCTTAATGAAACTCCTCTAGGAACGAAAGGCGTTGGTACAAGATGAATTTCCATACACACATACACACAAACACTTCCCAAAGTGAGAAATGTAGTGATTCTTGGTTGAGGGGAATAATTTTCAAGGTTTCGTTCTGGTTCTAATTATAAATGTATACAATATGTACACACGCATACACACACGCACACACACATTGACACAAACACAAACAAACACACACATACATTCCTACACACACACACACACTTCCTAAAAGTAGAAATGGGCTGATTCTTGGTTGAGCGGAATAATAATGGTTTCTTTCTGATTCTGAGTATGAATGTATATTATACATAATAACATAGTTATATACTCACACACACACACACACACACACACACACACACACACACACACACACACACACACGCACGCACGCACGCACGCACACACACACACATACATTTATATGTGCATGCGTGTGCAGTTACTCGTTTTATTTTCTACATGTATGCAGATGTTTTTTTCCAAGTAAATGTTCTGGATTATTCTAATATTTTCCAAAATAAATCGAGTTTATCGTACCTTTAAAATGGTTCAGCGTAGTCTGTTTCATATAATGATGCAGGACCCATTGCTCATTTCCAATGACAAGACAGTAAAGTAAACCATTTTTTGCCATTAATTAGACGAATGTAAATGGTCGGATGTTGATTTCCTCATGAAAAGAGATTGAAATTATATTACTTTTCTCAAGAATTGTCTGAGATGTTAATGGATGTTTAAACATGCAACTTACTCAAATATGCGCAGTTTTCACAAAGATGTATAAGATCCCTTATGGGCGAATTATTCCAGCAGTTTGCTTTTCGAAAGAGATAGGTATCAAAAAGATCACAATCCTCCTTTACCTTTCTTTCTTCGTTCTCCCTAATGCTATTTGTCTCACATCTGGAGTTTTGGATCACAGTCTCACTACGGTGGATGTGTGTGACACTCTTTGGAAAGGCGCTAGTAAAATGAAGACAAAATAGAAGGCAGAAAAACACTGACTTTCGATAGACTGAAGATATACTGATGACCAGATAAAGGGAAGCACAAGAAAACCGTAATTAGGGAATTTCGTCTGCCGGAGAGAAAAAGAGAGGAAAAGTAAAACAAAGGGACCATATGGCTTTGATTAAGGTTGAAATTAAATGATACCATATTCTAAAGACCACCGAAGAAAGAAAAGATAATATTTTTACGACCGCTGAAAACAAGCGGCAGGCTTAGATAATATTCTTACGTCCAATGAAAACGATCAGCCGGCTTAGATAATATTTATATATATAACAACTCTGTCTTTAACATTACTTCTAAGCCTGACTCCCATAAGACAACTGGTGATGGGATTCCCGTCATCGTCATGAAGTAATGAACACTGAACACTCTCCTGTCATCTTAAAACTCTATAGCTATTGCCTCACTGCTTCTTACTTCCTTGCTTGTTGAAAGTCCTCCTCTGTTTTAAAAACTCTGGATAGCCACTGATCCCTCTAACTATCGCACTATCAGTCTCTTATCACTAAACTATTATCATCATCTCACATCCAACGACATATTCGTTGACAAGCAGTTGGGCTTTCGTTTCTCCAGGTTTACTGCTGATGTGCGAACCGAATATATATATATATATATATCACGCGTCTGATTAGAACGGCCCTGCATATCTAGAAAGCGTTTGACAGGATTTTAGCATGCTGGCTTTCTGCGCAAGCTATAGGGCTAGGGTATAAATGGCGATTGTTTGATTAAATCAATCGTTCCTGTCAAGTCGTTTTTAACGGGCATACTTCCAAATCTTTTAGTGTAAACCCGGGGGTCCCACAAAGGTCTATTCTACGTCCTACGTTTTCATAATCTTTATAAATGATATCCCTGATTCAATCAGTTCTCAAGTCACTACCATTTACTCCTCTCTCAACAAGAAATCTGCCAAGGCTTAGAAAATAAACCTCGCTTCTGCTCTTGAAAAGGACCACCATTCTGTAATAAATTGGTGTAACAAATAGATCATACATTTTAATGCTTCCAACACGAAGCTGCTCTTCTTTAGCTACCACAGAGAAGCATTCCTACCTTCCATTAGTATGAACCACGCTAGTCTCCCCGAAAGCAATACACTACGTCTCCTCGGCCTTACTTTTTCAGCCGATATCAAGTGGAATGACTACATCGAATCAATAGCTACATCTACTGCAAAGAAGGTTGAGTAACTCTGCCAGGTCGAGAAGTTTTTCTTATCAGAATTAATCTTGCACATTTATAAATCTACCATTCATCCGCTGTCATATCTGATTAGGTGCTCCTGGTATTGATGTCAGGGTTTTCGACAAAATCCAAAGAAAGATTTGCAATGTTACAATTTGGAAGCTCGACTTTAGTCACTTTATCACCGACGGAATGTGGCTTCATTTTACCTTTTCTACAAATATTTTCACGGCTTCTGCTCTGACGAACTTCGTCCCGTCCACATGAATTTACTCGTGCTACTAACTTGGCCACTAGGTCCCACCATTTTACCGTCAAAATAGTAAAATGTAACCGTCATTTCTAATCCCTCAGTTTCTTTTCTCGACCTTCCCACACGTGGAACTCTTTTTAGTATAATTGCTTCCCTGATAGTTACAATCTCCAAAAGTTTAAACGCAAAGTCAATTGCCATATCTCCTTGACTCCCACCTTCCTCGTATCCTTTCTTCGACAACCCCTTACTTTTTTTTATTCTACTCTTATCTCTAACTATAACCGCCTGCGGACCAGTGCAATATAGTTTTGCTTGGGGCTGAAAAGACTGTGAGAATAAAAAAGATATAGACAAAACAACTATTCATTACGGAAATCAGTTTTATAGACTTTGGGAAGATAAATACGTCAGAAACTAAGGTTATGAATAAAGAATTCGATGATGATATTGGCTGTAAACGGAAAACATACTACACATGACATAGAACGAAAAAAGTAAGGTAATAGAAAGAATAAAAACGAAGAAAGAAAGAAAGAAGGATAAGTGAATAGAATGAAAGAAAGAAAAAAGAAACGAAGCGAAATAGAATAGGAGAAAAGAAAATAGAAATAAATGAAAAAGACAGAAAGAAGAAATAAATACAAAGTAAGAACAAATAAGGCAAAAGAAAATTAGATATAAAAGAAAAAAGAAAAAGAAAATAGAAAGAGAAATATAGAAATAAATAGATAAAGAAAGATAGAAAGAACAGGAAAAATAGGAATATTTAGTTGAGTAATCTCGAACTTGAGAACGCAAAATAGTTCTTCATAAAAAGAGTGCCTGTTAGTTAATCTCAAACGCACAAAAGTTCTTCCCAAAGAAAGTAATCTTGAACTTGAATACGCAAGAAAGTGCAGACCAGTAATCTCAAATTTGAAAAATAGAAAGAACAGGAAAGATAGGGATATGTAGTTGAGTAATATCGAACTTGACAACGCAAAATAGTTCTTCTCAAAAAGAGCGTGGGTTAGTAGTCTGCCACACGAGAAAAAAAAAACTCCCGAGTTCTACTTAGCAGCCATATTTATACCTCTTTAAATCTCGTGGTAGCGGTGAATTTGTGGCACTTTGTCTACATATAGCTTCCCAACGAGATTCTTTTACGCACGGGCGTCCATGAGGCAAGCTTTTTATCACACTACAGAATACACGGAAAGAAAGAAAGAAAGAGAGGAAGAAAGAAAAAGTGAATAGAACGAAAGAAACAAACAGAGAAAGAAACAAAGAAAGAAAGAGACATAGAAAAGAAAAAAAGAAAATAGTGATGAGCGAATAAAAAGAAAAGAGAAAAATATAACCCGGAAAAGAAAATCATGATAAGGGAAAAGACAGCATAGATAAAGAATATGCGAATAGAAAGAAATAAATAAAAATAGAATTAGAAAAAGGAAATAGGGATAAGCGAAAAAGACGAAAAAAGAAAGAAAGAAAGAAAGAAAGAAAGAAAGAAAGAAAGAAAGGAAAGAAGAAAAATAGGAATAGATAAATAATGACAACGACAAAAAACGTAAGACGAGATAATCCAGAAAACACAGAGTATAAAACTATTTAAACAAAAATTCAATATAAAAGAAGAAAGCAAATAAAATATAATGTAAAAACGACAGATACATGTCTGCGCGGAGGATATATGAAAAGTATAAGACAAAAAGACAACAGATGCCTGTCTAGCGGAAAAGATTCTAGGGGATCCAGAAGCGATGAAAAATGCTATGAAAATTACGAAACCATAGAAAATTTATGAAATATGCCATAATCAATTTCTACGTGGCAGGTACGATCAGAGAACATGTGAAAAAAGAAATTAAATAATCACAAAAAACATCTATCAATAAAACTTTGAATCCAACTCAAAATGACAAATATCGCATGTACAGTAAGAAAGATTAAAAGTCATAAAGTAATGAAACAAAATGTCCGAATAAGTTCATAACATCAGACGAGACAGTTTAGTGACAGTTTTTCTCAGTGAACTATATAAACAACATGGGTTCGATCATATAAACAAACGCTTTGAACAAAACGTAAGATTAACTTTAAAAATAAAGTACAATTTGAGTAACTTTCATATCCAGACAGATCAATCATTCAAAACGAAACGTCCTTGTTATAAACAAGGTGGAGGGAATTATCCAATAATAACAATCTGAGTATACGGGCAGAGAGGAAAGGGGCTGAGTAGAGGAGAAAGAGGCGGAAGAGAAGTTGGGTAGTGAATGAAGAATGTGGGGAAAGTAGGAAGGAGAATAAGATTAGGTAGAAAAGGAAATGGGGAATGGCAGAGAAGGAAAGAGGAGGAGATAAATATAGAGAGAAAAGTGGAGTAGAGGAGTAGAAAGAGTGGGTATGATACAGGAGGAGAATGGCTGGGTAATAAAGGAGAGCTGGAGAGATGAGTATAGTTGGGAAAAAACAAGGAGCGGTAGAGGGAAAAGAAAAGATGAGGCAAGGAAGAGGAAAGAGGAGAGAAAGAAAGAGATAAAGGTTGGGTAGAGAAGGAGAGAGAAGTAAAATAGAGACAAAAGATATGAAGAAAGAGAGAGAGAGGAGGAGGAGGATAAGGAGAGAGAAAGCAGGCATTGTAGAGGCGTGGAGAGAGCGTCATGTTAAAGAAATGCTGCGTAGAGAAGAGGCGAGTGGAGCTGAGAAGGTGAAAAAGGACAAGGAGTAGAAGAGGACAAAGAATCTGGAGAGAAGAAAATTTCCGGATAGATGAGGAGAGATAAAAATATAGGGCGGAGATCCATGAGTTAAAAAATAATTGTTATGAATCTTAAAGAGCGGGGACCAAAAAGAAATCCTTCAACGCCTGACAAAAACTTGTTATATTTTCTGTCTACCGTGTTTTTTGACAGTTTTCTTTGACGAATAAGATTCATGATATTTGACAATTTGTTTCGTTGTTTACTAGATTTTGAGTTAGGATTAGGGTTAGGCGCAAGTGGCCAGCTTAAATTTGAAAATTCTTCCACCAAAGACTTTGACATTATTTTTATGCCCATAATATCCTCGTTTGTCTGTTTATACATAATAGCCATTTATAGAATTCCAAAAAGATTACCGATCCGGCTTAATCATGTCTATTTTTGTATTTCTTCTGATATAATTTGAGACATTAAATTTCATCCTTATTTCCATGGTGGTAAAAGTAATTATTCTTATAGACCATTGGTGCCATTAGTTATTATAAAGCAAATCTAAGCAAGTAACGAAAAGGTTTTTTTTTATTTTATTTTATCGTAATTAAGCGACTGACATACTGACATGTTCAAAAACAAGCAATATATATATATATATATATATATATATATATATTTTAATTACATATTTGTCTATCAATATATATATGTGTGTCTGTGAGTGTGCGTGTACACACACACACACACACACACACACACATATATATATAGATATATATATATATAATAGTAAACTTATTCGGTCTCTTTGAATCTCTCTGCGAAGAGGAAAATAGAGGGGAGAAATAAATTATGCATACGCACAAACATATATATATAAAATATATAAAATATATAAAATATATAAAAATAAAATTATGTTTATCTGTAGAAAGGACAATATGAAAAAGAACAAAACAAAAGGAAACTTATCTTAGGTGAGACGTTTCGTCCTCTGAGAGAGAGAGGCTTTAACTAGGCAAATTTAAGAATTTAATTTTGTCACAAGTACTTATATATAAGAGCAAAAATGTCATTGGTTTTTCAAAATTTTTAGTATATGATAAAGTCCCTCTGAGTACGAAACGCGTCGTCTAAGTTTTCCTTTTGTCTTTTTTCATATTGTCCTTTCACAGATAAAAACTATCTAAATTTTATTACACACACATACACACACACAGACACACACATATATATGTGATAAAGCAAACCAGATCTGTCTGCAGATGACTATATATATATATATATATATATATATATATATAATTTTGTGTCTATGTATAATCGTTTTCTTACATTCATTCTCTTTCTTCCGTCGCTTGCTTTCATTATATAAAACAGCAGAGAGATTCAGAGACTGAAAATCTATTTTATCATATATAATACACACACACACACACAAACACACACACACACACACACACACACACACACACACACATATATATATATATATATAGGCACACACACATACACACAACACACAGACATAGATAGATAGATAGATAGATAGATAGATAGATAGTTGATTTTCTAACTTCAGGTTAGATGTGGCACAAGGCCAAAAGAATGGGGTCTGTTGAAATAGTTTCTCGCAAGACTAGCTTGCTAACCATTATACCATGCCGAAGTACCCAAGATAGATATATAGATAGATATGTAATTAAGAAATTCATACATATATGTATATATATATATATATAAACATTTTCTTCGTTTTATCTTGTTGTTCATCAGACAGGTTGAATTTGAACCCAAGGTGTATGTATTGGTTTTATAGTTTTCATTTAGATCAAAGCTAAATAATGATCGATGATACTTTATGAAAAAAGATAATCTTGGTGGCCCTATCTTTATTTCATACTCTTCTCTATCACGCCCGAGATTTCACTTTTGCCTATTCTTTTTGTTTCATTTCCACCAACTAATGATCGCACCGTGCAACCTTCGAGATGAAAGTTAGGAACATGCGTTTGGTCGTTGATCCGGACCAGATGCAAATAACGAGAAATTTTCCCGTAGAGCTGCAGTTAAAGCCTTGATGTAATTGCCCAATTGTTAGTTGCGGAATGCATGCCTTTCGAGAATCTTTGGATGGAGAAAAAGCTAAAAAGTAAACACTACACAAATTCGAGCCTCCTAAGCTGTATAGATGGCGCACCGCATCTCTTTCAAAAGCGTACTGCATCAGCGTCAGTACAGAACTGTATTGTTCTTCCTTTACTTTTCGGCTTTTTACCGGCCACACCCTGATAGCCCTTTCTCGTATCTGTAACGCATTGTGCCACACGATTGTCTCCCAAGAAATATTGGTACCAATTCTCTTAAATCACCGATAAATTAAAATTAAAATCTTGTATTAAGATCTCAGTCTGACTTCTATAGAAAAGAGTGTACAAAAATACAGGTATCTGTGATGCTTGTACACAAAATTAACTTTTAAACTTGCTCCTATCATTTAACACATATTTTCCATTTTTTCAGATATATATTCAATTTCTATTTTTTCTTTAAAAATTGTCCGGAATTTTAAGCACACGAAATGCTAAGCTTAGTTCATCAGAGTGCAAAACGAAACAATTGAGCAAAGCTATCCTGTGCTAAGTTTTTTGTGGTGTAATTTGGTTCACGGCATATCAGTATTCTTATGATTATTTAATACTGAATGCAGTTGAACAATAGATAGGAACACAGTTTGGGGTTGCATGAGAATCAAAAACATAAACATATGTTTGGTTTTCACGAATTTTGTGAAGGTCCATATTGGTTTAGTTAGTACGAAGGTCAAAAAATTTGATTTAGATTTTCTTTGGAAGAGATTCAAATAAGTTGACAATGACTTGATGAGCCCAAGATTATAAAATGATGGATACAGATTTTGTTTTCCATCGATTAAAATAATGTACATACGTTTGTTTGATGCGCGACTTAAAATGCAAAACATAGGTTTCTTTGACACAAGAGTGAAAAAGATAGATAAGATTCTCTGGTATAAGAGTCCTCAGTTTCATAACAACATATTTATTTTGCACACGAGATAATACGGTGAACATCAAACGAAATTATTTGGCTCCCATTGCTGGAATTTCAAATCTAAGAGAAGAATTTTTATCAAGAGAAGAAATTCATTTTTAATCCTTGGCCATTAATAAGATTAAGATAGTGCATTATTTAATACTATAAAAGTATAAAGAACTAATTTAATTGGTAACAATTCTAAATTAGGTAAGAGTTGATTCAACCATAGATTTAACATGAAGAAAATTAATCTAGAATTTTGATTTGATTTAGTTTGTTTAACGGCATGTTAAACCGTTATTGGTCATTTACTGCGAAAATTAATTTTCTTGGGAGTTTTGATAATTTCTTTTCAAAAAAGTATTGTTGTAAATCTTTCTCTTCCTTTTCCAAGAATGTATTACTAGTAATTTTTCTCTTCCTTTTCCAAGAATGTATTGCTGGTAATTTTTCTCTTCCTTTTCCAATAATATATTTCTGGAAATTTTTCTCTTCTCTTTTCAGTAATGTATTACTAGTAAGATTTCACTTTCTCATCCAAAAATGTATTCTTGGTAATTATTACATTGTATTTCCAATAATGAGTTGCTGGTAATTTTTCTTTTATTTTTTCAATAATATATAACTGGTAATTTTTTACTATGAAAAATTTATCGCTGTTAATTTTTCTCTTCATTTTCTAACAATGCTTTGCCAGTAATTTATCTTTTCTTTTCCAATGATGTATTGCTCGTAATTTTTACTATGAAAATGAATTGTTGGTAATATTTCCCCTTTTCTAACAATGTATTACTGGTAATTTTTCTCGTATTTTTCAATAATGTTAATTTTTTCTTCATTTTCCATTAAAGTATTGCTGGTAATTTTTCTCTTTCTTTTTCAATAAAGTATTGCGGAAAGTTTTTCTTAACTTTTTCAATAATGTATTGCTAGCAATTTTTCTCTTCCTTTTCCGAAAATGTATTTCAGGTAATTTTTCTCTTTCTTTTCCAATAATGTGTTGCCGGTAATTTTGAATATGAAAATATATTGCCGGTAATATTTCTCTTCTATTTTGATGAATGCGTGGCTGTTACTGTTTATATTTCTTTTTTCATAATGTACTGCTGTAATTTTTACTATGAAAATGTATTGCTGGCAGTTTTTCTTATTTTTCTAATAATGTGTTGCTGGTATTTTTTCTTTTCCTTTTTTAGTAAAGTATTGCTGGTAATTTTTTCTCGTCCATTTCATATAATATATTGCTGGTAATTTTTCTCATTCTTTTCCAATAATGTATTTCCTGTAATTTTTCTCTTTCTTTTCCCATAATGTATTCCTGGTAATTTTTCTCTTACTTTTCTAATAATGTATTGTTTGTAATTTTTCTATTTCTTTTCTAAAAATGTATTGCTGGTAATAATGTATTGATGATAATTTTCTTTTCTTTTCTTGCATTTTTTTCCAATATTGTATTGCTGTTAATTTTTACTATGCATTGCTGGTGATTTTTTTCTATTTTTTCTAATAATTTATTGTGGATAATTTTTTTCCTTTTTCGATAATGCACAGTTGGCCACTTTTCTCTTTCTTTCCCAATAATGTATTGCTGAGAATTATTTACTATGAAAATGTATTGCTGGTAATTATTCTATTCCATTTTTTAATAATATATTTCTGTTATTTTTCTCTTTCTTTTGCAATAATATATTGTTGGTAATGCTTTTAATTTGAAATTGTATTGCTGGTAATATTTCTCCACGTTTTCTAATAGTGTATTGCTGGTAATTTTTAACTCCCTTTTCCAATAATATATTGCTGGTAATTTTTTTAAAATTCTTACTGAATAATTTATTGCTTGTAATTCTTTAGTATGAAAATGTGTTGCTGGTAATTGTTCTCTTTTCTTTCTGGTAATGTATTGCTTGTAATTTTTTTCCACTTTTGAAAAATATATTGGTAGTACTTTTTTACTTCCTTTTCTAGTAATATAATTATTCTCTTTTATTTCCAATAATGTATTGCTGGTAATTTTTATTTTTATTTTCTAACAATGTATTGCTGGTAATTTTTCTCTTCTTTTACTAATATAGTATAGCTGGTAATTTTTCTCTTACTTTTCCAATAATGTATTGCTGGTAATTTTTCTTACCTTTCCAATTCTGTATTTAACGTAATTTATTCTCTTCCTTCTCCAATATCGTATTGCCGGTAATTTTTCTCTTCCATTTGAAACGATGCCTTGCTGCTATTCTGTCTTTTTTCTAATAATGTACTGCTTGTAATTTTTACTCTGAACAGGTAGCTGGTAATTTTTCTATTTTTTCTAATACTATCTTGCTATTCTTTTTCCTTAAAATTTCCAATAAATTGCTGGAAATTTTTCTGTTTCTTTTCCAAGAATGTATTACTAGTAATTTTAATATTCCATTTCCAATAACGATTTGCTGCTATTTCTGCTGATTCTTTTTCAATGATATATTGCTGGTAATTTTTTATTCTGAAAATGTATTGCTGGCACCTTTTCTCTACATTTTTTGATATTGTATTGCTGATAAATTTTCTTTGTCTTTTCCAATAATGTACTGCTGGTAATTTTTGTCTTCCTTTTCCAATAATATACTGCTGATAATAGTTTTTCTTTCTTTTTCAAAAATGCGGCGCTGGTAATTTTTCTCTTCCTTTACTAATAATGTTTCATAGGTAATTTTTCTCTTCTTTATCCAATAATTATTTGCTGTTAATTTTTTTACTATAAAACTATATTACTGCAAATTTTTATTTTCTTTTTCCTATAACATATTGCTGTTTTTTTTTTCTTTTCCAATTACGTTTTACTGGTATTTTTTATCTTTCTTTTCCAATATTGTTTTACGGGCAATTTTTTCTTCCTTTCCCAATAATATATTCCTGATGATCTTTCTCTTCCTTTTCCAATAATATCTTCTTTTAATTTTTTCTTCCTTTTCCATTTTTTCTATTATTGGTAATTTCTTTTACTATGATAATGCATTGCTGGTAGTCGTACTACAAAAATATATTTTTATACTTTCATAATATTTTGGCTTTATTTGGATGTTCAATATTTGCGTATACCTGGGACCCTAACTAGTACTACTGTTCCGGTTCTGGGAATAACGGCAACTAACAGGTGGTTCCACACTCTTCAAAAGCTCCATTCTTTCTTTCAGTGGCTTTGCTGCCGGACGTAGTTTATTGTCATACCCAAGCTGTGAAATCTTGAAAAATACTGCGTTAGAGGTAGCTATTCATAGCTTGAAAATCGCAATTCAAAATTCTGGCTTTTACTTTGGTTGGAACACCGACTTCAGTATTTCTAACAACTTGGTTCTTAAACCAGGTTAACTTTTCCCGCTAACCCCCATAGTCAAAGCATCGATTACACTAAGCTTCAACATCTCAGCGTTCATGTGACTGAGACTAACTAAAGTTGGCCTTCAGTTTTACTTTCAAGTTATTATACATCCTTCTCAGTGAGAAATTTAGGTGGGCTGAGTGATGCCTAACGAGATCCGATTGGACAGGTCGCCCATCACAAGACATGCAGCATTCTCTGCAGCATAAATCTGCTCTGAATTTCAAAGACTACACGGCTTTTCATGCCTAAAACACTTCCAATATTTTAAAATCATAGGAAGATATCTAGAATACTGCTTCTTGTTCTTGAGCAATATTTCATTGCTTCTGACAACATTGCATTTATCCATCAGGACTTTGAAAATATTTTCTACTTGATTTTCGTTCTTAAAAGTAGGCAATCAGGTGGGGTTTGGTATTCTAATATATAAGATAATTTCAGTTTTATTGTTTCAGCAGTTGTGCCCTCCGGATTTCTTCAGCTCTTTGTCAATTCGGATAATTGTCAGGCAATTTCAAACTTAATTCTTCATATAATCTACTGGCGACGCTACTGCCGAAATAATGTGATAACGAAAACAAAGATTTAAATATATAGCTAGTGCTTATTTTTCAGTTGTACTTTCAACATGTGCATGCAAATACATGAATATATTCCATAGTTTCAGTCAAGTTTAAATATTTAAATAATGTGATAACGAAAACAAAGATTTAAATATATATTTAGTGCTTATTTTTCAGTTGTACTTTCAACATGTGCATGCAAATACATGAATATATTCCATAGTTTCAGTCAAGTTTAAATATTTAAATAATGTGATAACGAAAACAAAGATTTAAATATATATTTAGTGCTTATTTTTCAGTTGTACTTTCAACATGTGCATGCAAATACATGAATATATTCCATAGTTTCAGTCAAGTTTAAATATTTAAATAATGTGATAACGAAAACAAAGATTTAAATATATATTTAGTGCTTATTTTTCAGTTGTACTTTCAACATGTGCATGCAAATACATGAATATATTCCATATTTCAGTCAAGTTTAAATATTTAAATAATGTGATAACGAAAACAAAGATTTAAATATATATTTAGTGCTTATTTTTCAGTTGTACTTTCAACATGTGCATGCAAATACATGAATATATTCCATAGCCTAGTCAAGTTTAAATATTTAAATAATGTGATAAGGAAAAACAAAGATTTAAATATATATTTAGTGCTTATTTTTCAGTTGTAATTTCAACATGTGCATGCAAATACATGAATATATTCCATAGTTTCAGTCAAGTTTAAATATTTAAATAATGTGATAACGAAAACAAAGATTTAAATATATATTTAGTGCTTATTTTTCAGTTGTACTTTCAACATGTGCATGCAAATACATGAATATATTCCATAGTTTCAGTCAAGTTTAAATATTTAAATAATGTGATAAGGAAAACAAAGATTTAAATATATATTTAGTGCTTATTTTTCAGTTGTACTTTCAACATGTGCATGCAAATACATGAATATATTCCATAGTTTCAGTCAAGTTTAAATATTTAAATAATGTGATAACGAAAACAAAGATTTAAATATATATTTAGTGTTTATTTTTCAGTTGTACTTTCAATATGTGCATGCAAATACATGAATATATTCCATAGTTTCAGTCAAGTTTAAATATTTAAATAATGTGATAACGAAACAAAGATTTAATATATATTTAGTGCTTATTTTTCAGTTGTAATTTCAACATGTGCATGCAAATACATGAATATATTCCATAGTTTCAGTCAAGTTTAAATATTTAAATAATGATAACGAAAACAAAGATTTAAATATATATTTAGTGCTTATTTTTCAGTTGTAATTTCAACATGTGCATGCAAATACATGAATATATTCATAGTTTCAGTCAAGTTTAAATATTTAAATAATGATAACGAAAACAAAGATTTAAATATATATTTAGTGCTTATTTTTCAGTTGTACTTTCAACATGTGCATGCAAATACATGAATATATTCCATAGTTTCAGTCAAGTTTAAATATTTAAATAATGTGATAACGAAAACAAAGATTTAAATATATATTTAGTGCTTATTTTTCAGTTGTACTTTCAATATGTGCATGCAAATACATGAATATATTCCATAGTTTCAGTCAAGTTTAAATATTTAAATAATGTGATAACGAAAACAAAGATTTAAATATATATTTAGTGCTTATTTTTCAGTTGTAATTTCAACATGTGCATGCAAATACATGAATATATTCCATAGTTTCAGTCAAGTTTAAATATTTAAATAATGTGATAACGAAAACAAAGATTTAAATATATATTTAGTGCTTATTTTTCAGTTGTACTTTCAACATGTGCATGCAAATACATGAATATATTCCATAGTTTCAGTCAAGTTTAAATATTTAAATAATGTGATAACGAAAACAAAGATTTTTTAAATATATATTTAGTGCTTATTTTTCAGTTGTACTTTCAACATGTGCATGCAAATACAGGAATATATTCCATAGTTTCAGTCAAGTTTAAATATTTAAATAATGTGATAACGAAAACAAAGATTTAAATATATATTTAGTGCTTATTTTTCAGTTGTACTTTCAATATGTGCATGCAAATACATGAATATATTCCATAGTTTCAGTCAAGTTTAAATATTTAAATAATGTGATAACGAAACAAAGATTTAAATATATATTTAGTGCTTATTTTTCAGTTGTACTTTCAACATGTGCATGCAAATACATGAATATATTCCATAGTTTCAGTCAAGTTTTTAAATATTTAAATAATGTGATAACGAAAACAAAGATTTAAATATATATTTAGTGCTTATTTTTCAGTTGTACTTTCAACATGTGCATGCAAATACATGAATATATTCCATAGTTTCAGTCAAGTTTAAATATTTAAATAATGTGATAACGAAAACAAAGATTTAAATATATATTTAGTGCTTATTTTCAGTTGTACTTTCAATATGTGCATGCAACACATGAATATATTCCATAGTTTCAGTCAAGTTTAAATATTTAAATAATGTGATAACGAAACAAAGATTTAAATATATATTTAGTGCTTATTTTTCAGTTGTACTTTCAACATGTGCATGCAAATACATGAATATATTCCATAGTTTCAGTCGTTTTAAATATTTAAATAAAATGATAACGAAAACAAAGATTTAAATATATATTTAGTGCTTATTTTTCAGTTGTACTTTCAACATGTGCATGCAAATACATGAATATATTCCATAGTTTCAGTCAAGTTTAAATATTTAAATAATGTGATAACGAAAACAAAGATTTAAATATATATTTAGTGCTTATTTTTCAGTTGTAATTTCAACATGTGCATGCAAATACATGAATATATTCCATAGTTTCAGTCAAGCATATACACAGATGTTTATAGATGTATCTAAGTCTGAACCGTCTGTACGCCCATGCACGCACACAAACACACACTCACACATACACATGCACACACTTGCATACTCACACACACGCACACATATATATATATGTGATAAAATATAGTTTTATGGTAAGTTATATTTATGAAGAAAATATCAGGGACAGAGCAAATAAAAATTTAAAATTGTTATGGTGACTTACCCATATGACACACTGAACTCTTTCGAAATATATATAAGTAGTAGTTTTGATTTCTAGTACCAGATAGGCAGAGTATGAGTGAGATAGGCAGAAAGAGTGAGAGCTGAATCTATTCCAACATAACTCTGAAAGCCACGCTAATAATTGATCAATTCTATATGTTTGTACGACTGTCTTTTTAATATATTTGTTTAACACTATTCCGTCTTGGTGACGAGTTCGCAACAACTTGGCGACGAGGTTTTTTACGAATCTACGAGAATTTTACAGACCCACGAGGATTCTTAAGTACCCGTGAGGATTCCAAAAAGACTGCGTGGAAACTGTCAATATTTGTTCAACATTGTACGCACGGAAATCTATTTTCGTCAGCAGTACTTGGTAATCCAAAAAAGGAAACCAAACGAAAAACAAGTGTAACTAACTTACACTGAACTTGAACACGAGCCTCTAAACTGCGAGAATTTCTGTTTAAAAAAACACACTCGTGATTCTCTGAGTGTGCAAAAAAACTAAAGTTTTTTGTTATTCAGAGAAAAGAAAAGTTTTTATTTTAATTCAATATGCATTCTGTTAATCCTAAAACAAAAGACACGTATAAACATGGATGAATTTAAATCCGCCATGCTCAAAGTTCTTAAGTTTCAATTTGTACTACTGTCTTTGTAATTGTTATAATGGAACATCCTATCGCCCCCGATAGTTGATTAGCCGAAGAGATTAAGAAGTATAGAAGTAAGGAAGTACGAGACGATTCGTCTCCCGCTCCCATTCCGTCTTGACTTACCATTTTATGAACTCTCTATTACTTGTACTTTTTCGTACAATAAACTCTGTTATTTGTTTACCCCTTACGTGTTGTGTAAATTTTTCCACTTGAAATTTACATTTTTATTTATATCGTTCCCGCGATATAACAGTAATATATTTGTTTAACACTCTTCCTTTTTCATGCCTTAATTTTTGGCTCCAACAGGACCCCAACAATATATAACAACAATAATACAGAGAAATGCAGTAAACGACCGCTCCCAAAGGTATAAAATTATGAAAAAATGCTCAATAGTAAAGTCAATAAGAAAGTATAGCAAAAATATACCCAATAATTAAGGTTTCAACACGAAGTTACCCGGGTTTCAACTGTAAGGTGAAAAAATCAAAAACAAAATTCCAGATATACATGGTTTAGTGTAGGCATCTTAAAGAGATCTCTTGGGTATCTACAAACCCGAATGAGCTATATTTTCACCTCCCCCTCTCTTTGAATTAAGAACCAATTTATTTTTTCTTCCTCACCTCCAACTCTTCTGAAGTTGGTGTATATTTGAAGTTATGCTTCGAATTTTTTTAAACTTGTGCTTGACACCTCACGGTTGAAACCCGTTTAGCTTAGTGTTGAAACCTTGATTAGTGAGTATATATATATATATATATATATATATATATATATATATTAGGTTCAGCCAAAATGCTGCAGGGCTCTTAATTTGAAAAATAGACATTGAGTACGCAGGTTAAAATATTTTTTCAAGGTAAACTTTTGTACAAAGCAACTATCTAGAATTTGAATAATGCATAATTAGGAAGAAGTCTTTTATATTCAAGGTTAAAACGAGAGACAAAATATTGTGCTTAGTTTTGTTATCTTATTTATGTACATTTGCTAAATTCAATCAATGTAAATATTTTCCGATAAGAGTAAGCATTTGGAACCGTACCACGGACCCTCATCAAGACCAATGAAAACCTTGGATGGTACTCGATTTGTTTTTCAATTATATTTAACCTCAGATAATATTGTCCATATTACAGGTTGTAACACTGAGACGACCTGATCTACATTCTCCTGACCAACTTACTCGTTGAAAGAGATGACGCATACGGAATGGGACTCAACAGGAGAAATCCAAAGTAATGATGAATAGCCCAAGCAACACCAGTGCCAGTGTCTCTATGGACGGCGAAGCATAGAAGAATGTGTCCAAATTCAAATACTTGGAAGCAACCATGTCAAATGAAAGCACCGACAACGCAGAAATCCGCACACGGCCCATCACTTCCACGTTAGCGATGGCCGGATTGGAAGGGATATGGAATAGTAATATCACCTTCCAGACTTTCAGTTGCTGGTTGTATCCATCCTTCTTTACGGTTGTGAAGCTTAGAAAATGGACCGAGGCATTTGAAAAAAAAACATGGGAAAAGTCGTCCGCATCTCCTACTGAAAACACGACAACAATGTCTATGTATGGAGCAAGGTTGAAAGTCTCCTGAGCCGACAGGAATATCTCTCTACTGTTTAGTGTCGGAAGATGGTATTGTTTGTTCGGGGCGAACGGCGTAACATCCTTTACTACACCAGCATGCAATGCACTTTTGAAGGCGGGCGCAAGCGGGTAATGCAAACTCAAGAGCTACTCAGGTAACATCAAGCAGCGGACGTACATAATAAACTTGACCGCTCTCAAGAGTGAAAATGCAAAAAATGAAATCGACCGCTCTCAAAATTAAATGACTACTTAAAATGAAACAGGGGAGGTAACTCATTATAGATCAACCTGGAGTTGCTTGTCTGTTTCTTCTGCCCTTAAGTCCTTTGATGACTGAAGCCTTGATGATGATCATTATGATGAAAATCAAAGTTATGGTTTATACATTATGATGTCGTCACGGCTGAAATTCTTCCCAGCGATAAATTTATCTCTTAGTTGTTAACTATGTATAAAATCTCGATTCTTAAAGTTTTTGAATTAAAAGAATATCTGATTTACTTTTTTTTTTACTAGGACCTTGAATAATATTTTGCTGTTTTCTTTTAGATGGTGTTTCCAGAATTGCTTGAGTGTAGTTTCAGATAGCAATGCATCAATAAGGAAGAACAATAAACATTCTCAAAATTCAGCCCATGTCATTTCACCGAAGTTTAAACAATTTTGTTTTCATATCGTTAAATATGACGAATTTCGTGTCAAAGAAATTCTATTTATAGGGAAATTTATACACTACTTTATTCAAAATCTGAAGAACAGAATATTATTGTTGAGACTTTGAGCAACCATGCTCTATCGGAAACAATATTATTTTGATGTTGAAGATAAAAAACGCTCTGGCCCACCGAAAAAGTTTGAAGACATAGAACTGTAAACATTACTTCTTAGAGACTTATGCCATGCGTAAGCTGAACTTGCAGAATCATTAAAATATAATCACATAACAGGTTCAAAATGTTTTAAAACATTAATAATTATTCAAAAGCAAGGACATTGGGTCCTATACAAGTTGAAACCAAGGGACGTCGAATGGTGTATTTTCAGTTGGATCAGCGGCTTCAACAGCAGAAAAGGAGAGGTTTTTGCGTTGTATCGTGATCGACGATGAAAAGTGAATACACTAAGATAACCTTGAGACTAGAAGATCGCGGATTCCGGCCATGCATCAATATCGGTGGCAAAGCCGAATATTCATGGTTCAAAGCTTCTGATCTGCATTTGGTGAGAACAGCTGGGTGTAGTTTATTATGAGCTGCTCAACCCGACCGAAACCATCATCGGAAATCATTATTAACTACAACTGATGCGTTTGAACCGTGCATTGAAGAAAAACACGGCCGCTCTCTCAGCAGAGACACGATAAAGTTACTTTGCTACAGGACTACACTAAGCCACATGTTGCAAAATAGGTGAAAACCCACTGGTAAACGCTTAAATGAGAAGTTCTACCCTACCGGCCACATTCATCAGACATTGCTCCGGTTATCACTTGTTCCAATCGATGGTGCATGGCCTGTCTAAGCTGCACTTTTATTCTTATAAAGATGCCCCAAAAATGGGTCTACTCATGGTTAGCGTTAAAATACGTCTCGTTTTTCCGACGTGAGATTGAAATGCTGCCAGAAAGATGGAAAAAAGTATTCAATAGCGATGGACAATAGTTTCATTGATATACTTCTTAATAGATTTTGTAAATGGAACATTAATTTTCTAAAAACCAAATCAGAAAAACCTTTTTCAAGATCCTAATATTTTTTATGGTAAGTGTCTTCAGAATGTGTAACTTTTACAGCAATTAATATTGTACAATAGGCATGTATTGTTTTCGAGTGCTTAGCGTATACGAATCAAGGATTAGTGATCTACATTCATCAGCAGGAGCGTGAATGGTAGCTTGATCTGAGGTATATCAAAGTAACCTAGGGGATAGAGTAGTAGTCCTATCTACAAAATACGAATGTAATGTTTCAGTATTACAGAAAGCACAAGATACTGGCAATATAGCAATTTTGCTGTTTTTGACAATATTAATAAACGGCAGATGACTTTTTGAAATAGTTCATGAATTTATATAAACTACGTCATTCAAGTAGAAATATATACCTGTGTATAATTCTTTGAATAATAGTTTTGTTATTCATAATTTGGGTGTGTCGTGTTCTAATATAAGTGAAGGTGTCTTATATTTTTAGTATTTCTTTATTCTATTATGATTTTTGTTTAAGATTTATTCTTATAAAAAGAGGGAAAATGGATAATCGGGAAAAAAGTTCATAGATAGATAAATAGGTAGGTGAACTGAGTTAAATAGACAGACACATATAATTAGACTGCAAAAGAGTAAGTGTCGAAATTGTTTTGCTTGATAATTCGATTTTAATAATTTCTTTTTGCTTTCTGATTCAATCTGATCTTGTTTTTCTTTTTGGTCTTTTGTATGACAAAAGCTGAAAAAAGCTACAGGGTAAATTAGATTTTCTCATGCCACTGGAATACTTATGGCGTGCGTTTCGAAAATCGAGAAATGGCGGGAATAAATCTACGAGGTTAATCGACATCAAACTTACTCGTGCTTAACTGAATTTCCATTTCAAGATATATCAGTCATGTGATATATTTATCACGTGACATATTTTACAAAGAAAAAGTTTCTAAAACAATAAAAGCAAAGAAATTTAAAGATTTTGAAACAAGCTAATAAATGTTTACTAAGAATAATTTTTTCTCGTAAAATGAAGTCAGAAAAAAGGAAAAATATTTTTAAAATTCTCTTGCATAGTTTTTTTCATTTCTGAGTAATATCTAAGAAAAGATTTGAAGCTATATCACGTGCATCTACCAAGGACATCACCTTAATCATTTGCGTCACACAAGCGTCGAAAAACATATTAGTATTCTGCAACACACTGCCATTGGCATGTCTTTGACTGCCAGAGCAAAGCAGATGTTGTTGATTGATTCGTTTTCTCCAGACTCTCAACCATTTAAAGGTTATTTAAAGCTATATATAGTTTCAGATTGTTAGAATTTTGCTGTAGATAATAAAGCTAAAGCGATACAATTCTTACTAATTAACCAATAGCTGGAGAAAAAGAGGTACATTCATACCCAAAAGTAAGAGAACATAACAAACAAATTTGAACTCGGCTTTCCGAGTCATTATCTATTAACCCACCCGTACATCCAATCTATTAACCCACCCGTACATCCAATCTATTAACCCACCCGTACATCCAATCTATTAACCCACCCGTACATCTAATCCTACAGCATCGAGAATTCTTAAAGGTTCCCAATCTAGATATTGACTAAACTCGATGTGGTTTAATTTTTTTAATTGCACGGGAACTTGTGTTTCAACGTGATGTGGTCGTAAACTACAGAAGGTTGTGTTAAAAATAAGGGTAATGTGCTAATGTTAATATTTGACAAAAACAAATTCTAGCACACATCTCAGCGTACAACAAATATTTAGAGAAATAGCAAAAAACATATCCTACTTAACAAGAATTAAAAAATAAAAGATATACTAAAAAACAACCATAATAATTAAAAGTAAGCGCCAATGAAAAAACTCAAACACTAATAACATAATTCAAACTTAGACAACACACAATATAAAGGGTCACAAAATGCAACAGAAAAAATGTAAGGTTTGTATAGCGGGAAACACCTATACTTTTGGAAATCACACAATAAACATTCACAATAAAGAAAAATCTAATTCGTATCTTCAAAAATTAATTTATGCACCCGAACACTGATCAAAACTTATATGTTTTTAGCACTCAAGCCCTGAAAAGCAAAGTCTCCCTCCACAAAAGCAACAGTAAATTACCAGAGAGTAGAAACAGTTTGAGTCAAAATACATAAAAAATGTAACAAATGTAACTTTAAAATTATGTCAATATATTAAAGAGGCGATTACTTTCACCTCCAAATACTTAATGTTGTGGGGCGTTACCCACTTAACTATGGACTCTTCTTACCAGTATATTAAATGAGAGTTAATCACTTTCGTGGCCTCAGTTCATCTCAGCACAGTCTGTCTGTCAGTCACCAGTAACGCCGAGTGCTGACAAAATTAGAGAATGAGTCGGGTCTAACCCTCTAAAAATTGGCGGAGGACTGCCAGAGGGTCGTATCCGTAAAATGCAACTCAAGATATATCGAGGAGTCAGGAGTCGCACATATAAAAAAAAAATAAGACCAGACCAAAACACTACTCCCCGGGAAAAGAGAAAAGTACATCTATGCGACCAAAATATCGTGACAAGCATACTACGAATAGACAAGAAAATTCACCACCAGGTCTGTGTTATATTTGCGGAAACCTACACTGGATGAGGTTTTGACCGTCCAAAAAGAAGAAATCTTGTCAAAATTGTGGTAAAACTGGCCATGTAACATCATGCTGCTGGTATGTTAAAAATTTAGAAGACCAGATAATAAAATTAGGCAGACAAAAGTCAAGCGATAAAGAAGATGAAAATTGTGCAAATATTCAACAAAACGATAAATTCCAGCTCGACTCTGGGTTTGACCTTACGATTATTAATAAAGTCTAAAAACTGTAAAATATGTTTAAAATAGAAAATAGCTATAATCGTTTTCCAGACAAACAGAGATTACTAAATAAACATTCAGAACTTATTAAAAAATGCAGACACGAGAACCAATTTTGAATACATTAATCGAAACCTAAAAATGATTATCTTTCAAAATATCATTATGAGAAATGCAAATGTATGCACCATATACAACGTCGATAATGTAACATATTTAGGCAAAGCCCAAACTTGAAACTAAACTAATAAGATATCCAACCCCAGAAAAATGAAGATAAATAAAATACACAAAAAATCTACATAAATAAATAAATTACCAAACTATAAATGCACACATCAACTCGAAGTGAGTTCTAATTCCAGTCAAGTAAAATAATTTTGGTAAACTTTTTGAATCAAAACCTTTCTCCATATACAGGTTAAGAAGTTGAACTTGTATCTGACAAAAATCATTGTTATTCTCAAAAAATGTTAAAATATTTACTCGCAATAAAACGTATTCTTATAATTCAATGAATATGTTTCGACTTTAAATAATCTATAAACTCATTGTCAATCAGTCCCAAGATAAAACTCAATTACTAAATGTTATATTATTTATTAAATTCCTGTTTTATCAAAAACATTTTGTGTATAAAGACATAGATAGATATTGTTCTTTTTATTATTTCTATCTCTCCCCTTCACTCTCTATCACTCTTTATATATTATAATCATGAAAGAATTACTACTTTCCTAAGTCAAGATACATGACTACAAAAATGTTAAAAAATTAAACGAAAACGGTTAAACTCATGACTTTACATTATTTTCTTCCTTTCCTTGTCTCCTCCTAGAAGTGTCTAATCCATGTATTCTTTCTTTTAATTTTTCTTCATTTCTTGTTAATAAATATTTCTTTTTTATTTTCTAACTGATGCTTTCCAAGCTATTTAAGTGCTTACATTTTGGTAAAGATTTCTGATTTGAAATTGTTTATTTTTTAAATTATTTTTTATTTGTTTTTTCTTTTTATTCTGTTGCTTTACTAGCTGGCCATTCAAGTTTGCTTCTTGTGATTGACCAGAATTTCACTACCTCCCCAATTAATTAGAATATTAAACATTCAATTGACTAAATCAACTTATGAACTGATGGCGAAACCGATTGAGTTTTTTATGATTTTTTTCGGAGGTATGACTGGCAATTTTAATTCTTTGTTAAATCTGTAATGGTTATCTCGACTTTTAGTATTTTTTTCAATAGAAGTAGATGGGCCTTCCCATCGTCCGGTCTATTCTCCTCCCACTTCTCTCAAACAGGAGTAAAGGGTCATCCACTGATTCATATTTAGGAAGAGATTTCCGGTTCTTTTTCTCTCCTCAGGTTTTCATAGTCACGAGATTTTTGTAATATATACCGATGACGGCAACGTCTCTTCATATTAAAAGTACTGGGTTGGCACTTCTCTAATTAGTGATTCCCGAAATCTTGCATAGCGTCCTGAGATGGGTGTCCCTGCAAGCACCTCCGTTGGACACCTTGACTTTTTGCATATGTTACATTTGACGACCGAAATTTACTACTCCCCTAGGCTTCTTCTTACTAAAATAACTCACGCAATCAAATATATAAAACAAATCCGACCCACAGAAATTACGCGTAAACCCTTAAACATTTCTTTCCCCCACTAAAGGTGATATTCGAACCAATTTTTGTAGTGTGGAATCGTTCCTCTTCGAAAAGTTTCCTGAAATCCTAGCTCTTTGTGATAGTGATCTTCTCCTTTGATTTCTTGATTTCCGCCTGCCCTCCTCTCTTAAAGAAGGACTCTCGTGTCCATATGCATGGCCTGGTATTTTATGTCCACGAACATCTCCCGCTGTCTAGGAAATTTCTCTTAAACATCTAGTCTATTCCTACATGTATTTCAATCGCTCTCTGACAAACTCAGTCAGTTATCTCTTCTCCTCTACCGCTGTCCTTCCTCTAATGACTGTAGTGTGGTAGACAATATTTCTGACAGTATAGACAAGGCCATTTTTCTAGATACGTTTGCTAATATAATTGTGTTCAGTGATTTTATTGCCCATCATGCCAGGTGGCTTATATACCTTGTCACTGATCATAATAGCCTTCAAACCCTTAACTTCTCAATCACAATCTCTCACACAAGCGTTTTCCCAGTAACCCTGAAGGATATTCTTCTCTTCTAAATCCTTTCTTTATCTCTGACTTTAACTCATGCCATTCTATACAGCTCTGCTCTAATGCAACTCTGATCTCGCAATGGTGCCTGTAAACTTCTATTTTTGCTCTCTTCCAGCCAAGAACCTTTTAAAAAACGGATATCTTTCTGTTATCGACGTACGGATTAAGACTTGGTACGTAATTTCCTTCGGCCATTCGAACGAAAATTTTAGTCTCTCTGTTTAAAAATGCGCCTGTGAACTCTCTTCTTGCGTAAAACCCGGTATTTCAGCAAGGGAAATTTAAAATAAATCTCGTTCATCTACTTGGTTCTAATTTACATGCTTTGTCCAAAAGTATCACTTCTTCCGACCGTACCAAAATAATACATCTGATTACAACAGATGCCTCTCTGCCTCTTGACGTAATAAATGCAAACCTGTCCTAAATGAAGCAAAGTTATTGTTTTATTATGATAGAATTAAACAATGAATAGTATCTTATAAGTTCAGTTCTACAGATTACTGACACCTCGACAAGAGAGTGCTGAACAACAGCAAACTCTCAACCTTTCTATTCAATCAATTCGAAGCCATCCTATTCTACAGCAGACAAGGTTTAATGCAATATTCGCAGATCCTCTTCCAACACAAAACTCAACTCATCTGGAATACCCACAGACGATATCCCACATAGAACAGAGCCTCTACTGAGTGATATGTGCATAACCTCGTTAAATGGAAAATCTTTAAAGCAAGAACAACTAAATCTATAAAGGAACCATGTTTCCTGTGTCTTCAAGAAAAAATTGAAATCATTAAATATATGAATAGCAACAAGCTTTATACATAATTAAATTAATTATAAAAACTGTCCTATATACACACACTAAACTTCACCTGTTACCTTTAATACAAACACACCTATTACCTATTCACCTATTACCTTAAATACAAACATTTAATCTTTCCTCCTCCTACATAAAATTCGATATATTACGCACCTATTACCTACTTACCTATTACCTTCAATTTTTAACATTAAATTTTACCTCCTACATTAAATCTTGCCACAAATGGTGATCTAATAAAAATTTAAAATTTAATAGTAAAAATAGGTTTCCAAACTGTGATCAAATTAAAATTTAAAATTTAATAGAAAAAATCGATTTCCTAAATCCAAAATTAAGATTAAATATAGAACATTAGATCTATTATTAAAACTCTGCTTAAATACAAAGATATTCTGTGCAAAATAAGCATCCCACCCCTTACCTGCCCCTCTAAGAAATCCAAAGGATATAGTCTAGTCGCAAGATAATAAAAACTTACATTCTAACTGCTAATGTTAAATCTGTCTACAGAACTCACAGACATCCATTAATTAACCATATTCACTACCCACACCATTTTCTTCAAATCTCTAACGGTCAATCCACAAGAATTATTCCCTTATCACTAACCCCCACCAACATCCCACACACAATTGACTAAATATAAGAAAAGAGGCTTTCCATTCCTTTCCACATTGTAGTTTCAATGTCGAAACAAATGTAGAGTTGTAGTGGATATATAAAAAAAAATTCTGGACATAATATATATATATATATATATATATATATATATATATATATATATATATAAGAACAAAGTCTCTGTCTCTTTAACAGAGCAGATTTAGCAGTTTTATTTCATACCGACTAAGTTTCGTGAGGACACCGTTACGATGTTTTCACTCATTTGACGTTAGGCCTCAGCTTTTTCTTGTTTATATAAAATATAGTGTGATTTTCGGGAGTGGTCTTTTTGTGATTGATTGAGTATTCTCTTTTTTTTGTTTATGATTGGTTGATCTTTATTTTTTTTATTTTTATTTTTTATTTTTATTGTATAGTTGTTTGATTTATTTTTATTTTTAGTGTATACATGAATGAGAGTTTCATTGGGTTATACCTTTTGTGGTGTTGACCTCTTTTGATGACATAAGCTATATAATAATTGTCCAAATGTTTTGTTTATCCGAGCGATTTCAGCTATACTTTTAGCCATTATCGAGGACAAATGTTATTTTACGTGTAACAGAATGTATGCGGTGTTATATATGTTGTAAAGTAGGGGTATGTGATATGTACCGAATACGGCAAGCATGTTGTTAGCGTGTTCGGAGTTTATGTTATTGAGTGTTTTGTTCGTTTTTATTAATAAGGCATTTATCATTTTTATTTATTTAGTTTTATTTATTTTTTTATTTTTTTGTTGCATGTGGAGGATTCTGTGATATTTGTGTTGTCGACAAGTATGTTCCGAATAGGGTTTGGTAGGTCTCGTGTAATTTCAAATGAGGTTGAATTGAACTCTACTGAGAGAAATGCAGCGTGAGTTTTCATGTGAGTTTCGTAGTTCTACGGCCGATATAATTATTTACGAAATGAAGATCAAGAACGCATTTCCCCAAGGGACAAGTAACTTCTTAAATAATAATGTAGTTTGGATTTCGCCGGTGAATTGTTTTAATGATGACGTTAGCCGCTTTAAATTTGGTATAATAGATTTATTTACTCGACGTGAGTTGTGTAATTTCGGATGATGTTTCGAAGTGAAGATTCGTCCTGTTTATAATTGCTATGAATTTGAGTTTACGAATATACATGTCCTCTGCATCTCTCTCAACGTAAAACATTTAATCTCATTTGAATACACATGAGACCCTCCAAACCCTATCGGAACATACTTGTCGACAACACAAATATTATAGTGTCATTTACATGCAAAAGAAAAAGACTAAAAATAATTATTGATAAAGACGAAAATTCCAACACTCACTAGCATCAACTATGGACACGCTAATACTAGGCTCACCGCGTTCGGTACATAACACATACCACTATTCTGCATCATACATAACACCATATACATTCTGTTACACATAAAATAACAGTCATTTTCGAAAATGGCTAAAGGTAATGTCGAAAGCGCTCGGAAAACAAAACATTTGGACAATTTTTATATAATTTATGTTCCTAAAAGAAAAAAAATCATAAAATTACATGAACAATTACATAAAAACTAAATCATCCCACTTTGTCAGTCATTTTAATGAAACCTGCATAAAAGAAAGGTTGCTGCCCATATATATATATATATATATATATATATATATATGGGCAGCAACCTTTCTTTTATATATATATATATATATGTGTGTGTGTGTGTGTGTGTGTGTGTGTGTGTGTGCGACATTTTGTCTTTCATTCATAAGCTGTTAAAACAAGAATCAACTAAACAGGGAAATCATGTTCCTAGTATATTTGTTTTATTTCTATTTTTTTTGCTCTATATGTTAATGTTTGAAAATGTATGTTTTACAAACTCACTAATGAAAAGTAACCTGTAGTTAAGGGAAGCAGCTTTGAATTGCTTGTTGCACTGCTTAGTCTTAAATGGAACCTTAAAATAGAGAATAAAATGCAACAGAAAGCTTAATTTTTTATATATTTATCCCTTTATATAAAACGCATTGTGTGTATTCATACTCATACACTTGTTTGCGTATGCGTGTTTGTAACACATTTATATATCACAAATATTTATTATTAACTTTCTTGTATGGTACTCATCTTATTTGTTCAATGGGGTAAAGAATTTGTTTCATTTAATAATCAGGTTGAGAACCATTGATTGAGATTCGAAACAAAAGAAATGCGTTGATTTTAAGATTTGGTGCTATCCACTTGAAATATTGACGCAACACAATCTTATCCTTATTTCTCCTAACTTATGATGCTGACTATATTAATAACGATAATTAATTTTTAAAACAATAGCACTTAATTTACTTTACCGACATCAGCCAGTCGATTTCGGGCAATAAAATTCTTAATGCTATTTATATAATTACTCTCGAGAGAGAAACGAAACAAAACAAAACAAAACGAAAAGAAAAAAGTGTTTATCTTTCCCCACTTCGACGGAAATCTTCTCTACCGCGCTTGTCTTGGATTTGCTTTTTCGTCTGCCAACTAATCAAAGAATAATCCTTAACATTAGAATGTTTTTTCTTAAGTGCTTTTTGTCCATTTCAAAAGATTTTCGACGAAATGGACGAATCAAAACCTACTTACAAATAAAGAAAACATTATTTAAACAAAATAAAATGGGTGAGTGTGTGGGATTTTACATAAATAAAAACAAGTTTGAAATTGTCTGGTATGATTAGAAATGCATATATACAAATAAACAATAAAAAGAAATAAAAGAAACAAAAATCATTGAAAATAAATTTAAGAGAAGCAGTTTATTAGAAATTCTGAAAACTTGCATATACTTGTTCATAAAAAACAATGAGCAAACAATACAAAGATGAATGAGACTAGTAGCTAAAAACTGATATGAAATATCTTCGATAAATAGTTCTATTCAAAAGTTACGTTTTATAATCTATCAAGTATTTTAAAATTAAGGTTCTTTTTGGGGGGCTTTCATATGTATTGTTCAGTTACGGGCTTCATTTAAAAAATGTCATGCTACTTTTTCTTTTTTTTTTTAGTTGAGAATCTTTCATGTGTTATTTATAAAGTACAATTTCAGCTAGAGGCTTTTATACGCATATTAAAATGCAGTTGATTTTGGCAGCTTCCATTTCCATTTTTTACAGTTCGAGTTTTTTAATATTTTTCATAGGTATTTTTAACGCGCGGTTCATTTTAGAAAATTTTGTTTGATTTATAGAATACGAATACTATATCACTCAACAATTAACTGAAACACAAAAAGTAGAATTTTACACCTATAAAATCGGATCTGAATAACTGAAAATATTTTGGAAAAACCAGACCAAGGCAAAACTTAAAATCCAGTGTGAGATTTAATTTTGACGAATACAAAAAAGGATTGATCCCATACTGAAAGAAAAAGACAAAGCCAAATGTCGCAATTCGATGTTAAATTAATTTTCTAACCAATGAAAATAAGCGATTTGCAGAACTGAGAGAAAAGTTAACAAGCCTATGTGAAAAAGTAAAGGAAGGATAGTCGAATCAATCAGAGAGATGAAAGCAACAATATCATACACCAGTAACATGTGACAAAAACTTCAAACCACTGACCCG